>OY759264.1:49329963-49339963 GCA_963662155.1 Lamellibrachia columna | reverse complement strand
TAGATTTTCTTAAGAAACATGGCGCTATGACTAGCAACAATCACGTCCGAGTTCAACTGTACAATACATGTAAACAAAAAGGTCAAGGGTGACCCACGCAAAAATCTCGCGAGACTTAGTTTTATATGAATTTCGGAAAGTTTTCACAACTGTCAAAGCATGACGAACAAACTATCGCGATATGTACGATATTAAATATCGAACAACGTACGTACGTATGTACGTTTGTTGTTGCGTAACATGATGTGTTAAATCGCTAAATGTACATGACATTAAAATTGTATTTGTTTACCTATTGTTGATGCGTAACATCTAAAACACAATTATTATACACATATTTTTATTTAAAATTAACTATGTAACCTCTTTACTTAAAAATAAATAAAATATATATTATACGTGTTCTGGGTTTTCTACACGCACGCGTAAACTTGTTAAGTGATCAAAATGGATTCGTGACGGGGTGGACTTAAAATGCCATAACATGTGAAAGTAATGAAATTAAAATTAAATGCGTTGTGCATAATTTAATTGGACCGTTCCGTGTGGAAGAAACATTAATAATTGTTATAATTCCACACGAGTTTAGAATTGAGACTGCTCAAATTATTTGTACTGCTCCGAACGCGTGTGCGCGCGTGTGCGCACGTGTGTATACTTTCAACTACATACGCATCTCTCTGTCTGCAGAGTTGCCAGATCACGTTTTTTGAATCCCAAAGACCCACGAAAACAAGCCCAAAACAATCCCCCAGTGTAACCTACAAAATTAACCCAAAACCGAATTACAAGTATTTGTGAGACACAACGAAAAAAACACCGACACACGTAAATAGCAAAAATGTCACTGAAGTGCGTCCTTCAGAAGATTTAACAAGATTGTCATCCAAGGCAAAGGTTCAGACGGCAAGTAGACAAGGAAGCCATTGGCTTATCGAGAGTACAAAATTTTTCATCTATGTGTAACCCGCCCTCCTGAAATATTTGTCAAACTTGTTTTTATACATATTCACGCTGCATGCTAGCGGTTACACAATCTGTAGATAATTTGTTCAATTCATTTATTGTCCTCTGTGAGAACAATACTTCCTGATATCCAATCTACTAAACTGATGCTTTACGTCATGTCCTCTAGTTCTATTATCTTTCTTGAGTGAGAAAAATATATTTCTATCAATATTTCCATACCCATTCAATATCCTAAAAACTTCAAGTTGATCTCCTGTTAACCTCCTTGTCTCTAGGGTTGTTAAACCACATTCTGTTAAGCGTTCTTCATTATTAAGTTCTCTCAGTTCTGGAATAATTTTAGTTGCTCTCCTCTGTATTAGTTCAAACATATATATATCCTTCTTACGATGTGGTCTCCAAGCTTGTATACAGTATTCTAAACAAGGCCCAACTATTGCTTCATACAGAGGTATAATTAGCTTTTATCCTTGTATGTTATATTTCTCATAATCAACCCAATAATTTGATTACCGTTTGAAACTGTAATACCACATTGCTCTGAAACTGTCATATCAGCAGTCTTTTACAGTAGTACATAGAACAGTATCTCCAATTTTATAGTTTACATCTAAACCTAAGTTCCCGTGTCCTGTATGTAGGCATTTACATTTCCCAAAATTTAATAACATCTGCCATTGTTCAGACCATGTAACTAATTTGTATAGAACGTTTTGTAAATGTTGTTTATCACCATCAGTGTTAACCTTTATAAACACTTTTGTGTCTTCCGCAAATTTCAGTACGTTGCTTGCTATATTGTCGTCCAAGTCATTGATATATATTAAGAATAATAAAGGTCCTAATACTGATCCTTGTGGTACTCCACTAAAAACTGATTTCCAGTTTAAAACCTCTCCATCTACTACAACACGCTGTGTTCTGTCAGTCAGCCACTGTTCCATCCAGTCAATTATGCCGTCCCCAATACCATGGGCAATGTAAGTAGTAATATTTGATATCGCACTTCGTCAAAAGCTTTCTGAAAATCTAAGTAGATATATCTAAAGCATATGTTAAGCATGACCTCGCTTCCATATTGAGATGCATTTAATAATTTATGCCTAAGAAGGAAGTCCACCATATGGTCTTTAATTAACCTCATAATTGACAAGTCATTGATGTTAAACTCACTGGTCTGAATTCTCTGACTTATTTCTCGAACCCGTTTTAAATAATGGCATGATGTTTACTTCTTTCCATTCAATAGGACCCACTCCCTCTTTTAATGACAAGTTGAACACTCTTGTAAGTGGTATACTGACTTGTTTTACTGTTTCCATTAGTAGTTTTGGAGGAATGTGATTGATTATCCTTCATTGCCTTTATTTTCTAAGCTACGATTTCTGGAGTTACAATTAACTGCCCTGAATAGTCCGATTTAGCCTTCTGAAATTTAGCATCTGGAACTGGTAATGAACTAATATCCTCTCTGATAAACACTGAAATAACCATTTAGGACTTCCGCCATTAAAAAACCTTGTGATTTATATTTCCTGCACTGTCTTCTAAAGGTCCGACCTTGTCTCGTACATTTTGTTTACTCCCGATATATGCAAATAAACTGTTGCTGCATTTTTTTATGTTGCATGCTAATTTTTGCTCATAGCTTCTTTTAGATTGTGTAATTTCAGTCGTGGCTACATTAAGTGCCTCTTTGTAATTCGTGTAGTCTTCATCCTTTGTAGTACGCCTATAAACCCTCCACATAGTTTGCTTGTATACTATTTTTAATAGCTTTTTTGACAAGCGTTTCTTTCTAGACCGTATTCCTTATTTTTACAAGGGAACAAATTGATCAATGATACTCTCAATTTCATATTTGGAATGTTCCAACATTCAGTTGCGGTCTTATTCCTCAGCATGTTATTTCAATCTAGCTTTGCGAAGTATTTTCTCATATCTTTATATTTACCTTTGTGGAATGTTCTCCTGTTTTTATTTTTATTTTTACTTTCTGATGTTACTTTGATGTCAAAATGTGTTTGATTATGATCACTGTTGCCCAATTGTTCATGTATTTTGACATTGTTCACTAATTCATTTTGTGAAGACAAAACTATATATAATACATTCTCTCCCCTGGATGGTTCTAGCATTTGTTGAGTAAGGAAGCCAATTCTGAATTAAAAATAGAAACTGATGGTCCTCACCCCCTGTACTCTCTAGATATTTCCATTGTATGTGTCCGTGATTGAGATCTCCCACAATACGATACATTCCCCGTTACCCACTACCTTTATAGCATTTTGTATTTTTTTACTTCATTTATGCTTGGATTTCTGTAAACTAATCCAATAGTTACTGTTGAATTTCCTTTCATCAAACAGATTCATCGCAATAGGCTTCCCTTTTTAGTTTTTTTGTCGTAACCCTGAATAAATTCTTTAATATATAAAATAACTCCCCTTCCCCTTCTTCCTATTCGATCTCTCCTATACATTACGCACCCTGTCAGTCCTAATTCAGCATCTGATATGTCATGTCTTTGTCTCGGTTATACCAATTATGTGAGGGTCAATATCTTCTACCATAATGTTTAATTCGTTTTTCATATTTACAGTGTTCCTTGCATTTAAACAAACGCATATATAACCAGCTACAGAAATGTTTTCCAGACATTTTGTTATTGGTTTGCAATGCGTGTGTGTGTGTGTGTGTGTGTGCGTGCGTGCGTGCGTGCGTGCGTGCGTGCGTGCGTGCGTGCGTGCGTGCGTGCGTGCGTGCGTGCGTGCGTGTGTACATGTATAAATTATGGAAGTTTATCTGCCAAGTAATTATCTAATTTTACTTAGACTTAATTCAGCTAGCGTGAGAGCGTTTGGACAACTAGCATAGACGTCATCGACCACGTGATGTTTAATCTCGCTGTGATTCTCGTCATGCATTTTACGCGGGAAAACTATTCTAAAATATTGCTTGCTATGACGTATAGGAATACTCGAACGCCCCAGTAGAGGCATACTTCTCGTAGGCATGGAACTTTTTTGGATGACCGTTCCCAAATAAATGTGGACGGATCGGCACTAACATAATGTTTAAAACTGACACTCACTAACCTCGTTACATATATATTCTGTGACATGCCCTCTGTATATAGAATCAGAAGAAATGTGCTCCTAATAATTGATTATGAGTACGATTATTGACTACTATTTGGCAATATTACCGCAATCAACGCGCGAATGATCATGTGATGTTATGGTTTTAATAATAAAAAAGTCATAAGATTATATTTATGCACGGTTATTGTCAAAGTAACGTTGGTGATATTCATATAAGAATTATTATACACATGAAAACCGCAACATGCGACAGTCAAAATTGTCCCGCGGCTATTTTCTAAAACAAGCCCAAGTCCGCGGAAAACCGCGGGCTTGCTCTGATTGCTGTATACTGACTCCCCATGTCGCTGTCTGCGACCGGTCGATCAGTATCTGCTGGTGGTTCTATTGGTCACTAGGCCTGGTTACTGACCACGAGACTCCTTCCTTCTTAATCTCAGACAAACTACCTCAACTATTTCAAGAAACGGCTAAGGACTCATTCTGAAAACATGCTTAATTAGTACTTTCATCATAATTCATGTGATTTTGTTCATTCATCATAATTCATGTGAATTTGATCCGTAATGATTAATTCCAGGAATATCCCAATATCTAGAAGGTCAACTTCAAAACATATCATTGGCTTTTTAAGTCAACGTTATTGTTCACATTTTGCTATATATTTTTATAATGTCGACGTATAGCAATAGATTTAATTTTCATTACTCTGCTACAAATGTTAACTCTGCTACCAATCGTGCGTCCAAAATGAGAAAAAGCGGTGTAAAATGTTTTTTCGACAACTCTTTAACCACATTTGACTTTTTTGTCCAATGGAGCTTGACAAAATTACACTATCTATAAAAGTATGTATCCAAGAAGATGTTCTAATTCGTTTGTGAGTCGCATATTCTGCATGCTTCCCCTATCATTGCGGGCGTATGATGCAGGTTGCGAGCATGGATATGTCTGTACATGTCAACTGCGTACATAATATCACGTGATTTCCACTAATTGTCTCCAGTGGCTGTAACAATGTAACAATAGGTGTCAGATGAAATATGATGTCGACCACCACTGGTCAATGATGTTTGGTGGACACAGACAATTGGACACAGATGTGACAGTCTGAAAACAAATTACTTGGGCATATTTCCTCCAGTCGTAGTCTGGTTAATTAGTGGTTATACGACTCAACTTGACCACTGGTCATTCTCTGCTATTGTCGCTGTTATGTACGAAATATTGAATGGAGGTTAATTAAGGGTCATTGTTAATAGGTTCTGCAGTCTCGGTGGATATGTTATTGTTGTGATGGTCGAGCATAGGTGCCTAGCTAACTGTAGTGATAACTGTGAGTATATAACAACTAGTCGTGACAGTCCGTTACAATTAGTTGTGACAGTCCGTTACAACTAATCGTGACAGTCCTTTAAAGCCTCCATATGTATACACTGCACGACTCGTTAAGACTCAACTATTTGCGACAGTTCAGTTATAATAACAATTGTTTCCCGGGGTCGGACACTACACGACTTCTTACGACGATTGCTGCTCGCACTGACAACTCCTTGTGTAAATGTCACTGGTAAATGCCGGTAGGGTCCCTGCGTATATAAACACGGCGAGCGTCTTGTATGTTGGCAACGGCGAAACGACACTGCAGGAATGGCACCTATCTCAAAAAAGCACCTCGCAGTTTTGAAAATATCGATAGACACTCTTTTTCTTATCAGAGTGCGTCAAGAGAACCGTCAAGAGAAGCGGAAGGGGTGCAGAAAAGGTCGAGTGTAGGTTGCACCCGATATAAAGGAAAGGGACGGGTATTGGTGAGCACGAGTTTGAGTGTTAACGAGTTGGCAACCGGGAGTCGTAATCGCGGTTTCCGCGCACACTGACGACTCGAATGTTTGCGACATTACGTTGAGCAAAAACAACAAACCACCCGCCAGTGTACGCCGGGCATTGCAACTAGTCGTGACAGTCCGATGTAACAAGGCATGACAGGCAGATTCAGTTTCACTTCGTATACTTACTTAAATACTCACTCACTCACTCACTCACTCACTCACTCACTCACTCACTCACTCACTCACTCACTCACTCACTCACTAACTCACTCACTCACTCGCTCACTCGCTCACTCACTCACTCCCTCCCTCCCTCACTCACTCACTCACATATCGGACTCAGCATTTTTAATCAACCACCTCCAAGGCTGCGACAGCGCCACACATGCAGCATTGGTTACAGTGTCGAACAGTTTCCTTTGCTATTCATTATTATGTGATACTATCGCAATACTATTGCAATACTATCGCAATAATATTGCAATAGCTATACAGCTATCACGATACTATCACAATAGTTTTGGTTTCGTAGGTTGTGTCCTTGTAGAGTACTATCACTATCACTACTATCACTATCACTATCACTATAACTACAGTGTCATGCATGTTGGCTATTCTCCGTAAATTAATACAATGAAATATCCTATATATAATAATTAAATATATCCATCCGTATATTATTCTCGTTCTATGTCCACCACGATGATGACCCGCTGTAATAACTGAAGTAGGATATATTTATTATCGGCGCTTAATCCTGCACTTGAAGAAAAAAAACAATATGGAAAGGATTCACAGGGATATTTAATATATCTATTATTTGTCCCCGTTGACACCACCGAGTATCATTTATGTAAGATGCACATTCAGGCTGCAGTATATCCGTAGAATATGTTAAATTGTGAATATAAAGTTTAATGAGACGCAATAAGTTCCCACTCTCCATCGAGTCATGCTTTTACCATAAACATTTCTCAGATATGCAAGAAATATGTATGCTGCAGTGTTCAGGGAAGTACGCCGAAACCCTATTGGTGACAATGCTCGATGCAATGTGTGCGTGGCGCATGCGTGTGGGTACGAGTGCGTGCGTGCGTGCGTGCGTGCGTGCGTGTGTGTGTGTGTGTGTGTGTGTGTGCGTGTGTGTGTGTGTGCGTGTTGGTGCGTGTGTGTGTGTGTGTGTGTGTGTGTGTGTGTGTGTGTGTGTGTGTGTGTGTGTGTGTGTGTGTGCGTGTTGGTGCGTGCGCGTGTGCGTGTGCGTGTGCGTGTGCGTGTGCGTGTGCGTGTGCGTGTGCGTGTGCGTGTGCGTGTGCGTGTGCGTGTGCGTGTGCGTGTGCGTGTGCGTGTGCGTGTGCGTGTGCGTGTGCGTGTGCGTGTGCGTGTGCGTGTGCGTGTGCGTGTGCGTGTGCGTGTGCGTGTGCGTGTGCGTGTGCGTGTGCGTGTGCGTGTGCGTGTGCGTGTGCGTGTGCGTGTGCGTGTGCGTGTGCGTGTGCGTGTGCGTGTGCGTGTGCGTGTGCGTGTGCGTGCGCGTGCGCGTGCGCGTGCGCGTGCGCGTGCGCGTGCGCGTGCGTGTGCGTGTGTGTTTGTATATAAAAACATAAAAAACACGACAAACAAAACACTGTTTTCCGTAAGTGTTTGGGCTAACAAATATGCCGTGCTCTTTCAAATCCAAATTGTCTATACATTTAATTCCCAAATGGGATTTTTCCATTAATGCCGACCGGCATCACTGTAACATTACTGGGACTTTGGATAGTCAGCGAGCTTAAATATACTAATGGCCTTATAAGTGATTAATTCTTCAAATGCAGGATGAATAACACATATAATATTACATCAACACAATACACGATTTATTTTCTGATATCGCATGATGGAGTAGGAGATGTGTCATACATACATGTAGACTAATGCTATAGGCGTACACTGCTAAGCTTTTCTTGCGAGCCGTATGTTTATTTTACTTAAAACGGATCAGTCTCGCAATGTACACTGATCCGCCACTCAACAAAACCCGAGTCTCGAGTTGGTTTCGCCGGCGCAACCATTGTTGAACCGATTCGAAAAGTTAATCGCTGCAACAAATGTTGTGTAATTTGCGCTGACCCAGTCGCACACACAAACGCGCGACTCACAACAAAGGTTTAGCAACGTACGCCTAGCAAACGCCAGGGCAAACGCACAGATGTCAGGTACAGTATTTTTGTTGACATTTGTAACGTATCTATAGTCTCTAAAAAATCATAGCCATTTAAGTGGAGGTCGTATCTTGGTGCATGACGCCCACATACGTGGCAAAACGCCCATAGGTGGGCGTTTGCAATTTTATAAATGTTTCATTTGAATATTGTTTTCATATATCGTTAGCAACCGACATATCTCTACCATTACTACAATCATATTTGCACATTACGTGCATTCACTTCTTTTGTCTCAGTTTCACATGACTCCTGTACACAGTTTCGTTTTGGCATGGACGTTTTGTGCAGTTTTGAAGCTCAAATGTTAATGTTTACAGCATACAGCGAGTCTTACTTCAGCTGCAACTGTAGTGTAACCAGATCGGCGTGACACTAGGCGGCTCCGTCGGGCTACCTCGAAATTCGTATTGTCGAGCCTTGCAGCTTGATTCTCATTAATCTATTTAAACTGCGGCTGTTAAACAACACAGAGCACTTCAGAGTGTTGACATAATTAACCAAATATCAAAGCAAAAAATACTTCTTTAATGAAATTCGTCCCCAATCTCATTTATATTACGTATACGAAGTGCAATACCTTTCATTTCATCTGGATTGGTTTGGCGACGTTTCCGTCCATTTATGACATATTTGTTTCTACACATAAAGTTGCGACGTCTTTGTTTTTACGTATAATTTTGACGTATTTATTTTTCTCGGTAACACACGATTTTGTAATAATTTACCCTCTGTGCTCTCTCAAAAGATCACTTTCTTCCCACCACTTGTGTAATAGGTAACATTTAGGCAGTATATATGCCTTCGATTCTAAACTGCAGATTGTGTGCACGACCGGCTTCTGACGTCGATGAACGACATCGTTAACCGATAAACCACCAATTAGTTAGCTTCTAGTACCATTCGAATATTCAGCATCTCTTGACAATTCAAAACAATAAATTATCCTAGCAAACAAGCATCGCCTTCGTAGATAGTTTTCGCTCAAACATGCAGCTTTGGTGAGGAACTGGTGAGGAACTGGTGAGGAACTGGTGCACCGGTTCTTGTTCCTTTGCAATGTAAAATAATAACTAGGAATTTTTTTCACGTAAATGTTGTCCAATGCGAGAACACATTATATTACGCCGGTGAGTAGACACATTTCGCTCAAGAATAAATATTTATTTATTAACGTGTTTGTCTTTGTGACTAAATGTCTCTTACTACACGAGTGGAGAAAGGAAAACGACGTCTCGAGACAGCACAGAGGATAAACTATTAAAGAATATTCAACGACAGCGGTATTAGTTTGTGCAAGTGTTCATACAGGAAAGCTTGCCAACAGATGACCCGTGCGTTACCGAAAAAATAAGATGTGTTTTGCGCATACTGCTCAGTCGTTGGATGTATTGCTTTACTACATGTTTTTGTTTCCCAGAAACCATCAGCGCCTGACCAATTAAATACTGTCTTCGCGAACAATGGCTTTTACGGCTGCCGTTGTTGAACGAGCGTGTGCTGCCAACCAAATACCAAAGACGTACAGCTATCACATAGGCAGCAAGATTGTCGTAGTTCACAAACATGGTTAACCTCTCTTCGATTCCTGTAACGTGGCACCGCCTCGGAATCGCGGATAATGGTTAATCTATTACGAAAGCTGAAGAAAAAGTGAAACATTCCTGTTCAAAGTAGCCAGCATTCACGCCGCCATCTTGAGAAAGTAATGAATGAATGTCGTGTTCGGTGCTGCACCGAGACGCCGAGTGCTTGTTGTGATGCAATTACAACGACTCTATAGTAACCATGGTATATAACAAGCGTGACACAGATTTATATCAGAGTTTTCCAATATTGCAACAACCTAATGGGTTACATTTTATACTGAACAATTGTTTACAACTGTTTACAA
>OY759264.1:49289963-49324963 GCA_963662155.1 Lamellibrachia columna | reverse complement strand
TGGACCTCCTTCGGTAACAATACCACCGCAAACTGTACATTTTAATAGGCAATAACTCGTCAACTATCGACCCAATGGTGTGTGGTTATTATGTAATAAGTGTCGATCGTCCTGTATAACTTCCCCAAGTGTTCCACACTTCAAATGCTTTACACTTCGCACGATATAGTGGATTTACTTGCTAACTTTTTTAAGTTTCCAAATAATTGTTTTCTTCAAAAAGCCGATTGTTTTTATATATTTTGCCGGTAAATACTTAATTAGAAATACCCCGCAATAGACTAAGTATAGCTTTAATAATAAAAAAATTGGCGCTATTGATTTCCCAATCAAAGGCAACCCTTCTAATTTCAGCTGCGAAACTGTCGAACGTAATACTAAGAATCTTCCTCGAACTCGCTATTTTGTTCAATTGGACTACCGCCAATATAATCTTCTCACAATTGACGAATCAGCGTCACGCGCTACTTCCCCACATCATGTCCGGTGTCGACGGCTACGTCACTTCAGGTTACCGCCATCTATTTCCGGAATCGTCATATCCGGTGACGACACGGCATATCACGGCAACTAGGCGCTTGTAGTCATTATAGTTCAGTAAGCGATGTTGAAGTTCGTCGTAACGTTGAAGATGGGGTGCGCCCAACCGGCTGCCGCCAATCCGGGTACGGCGGCGATAGGTGGGCTTCCGGTCGGTCTCATGACTGGCGCGAACGCACTCTTCTGTTTGACGGCAGCGTTGACCGCTGGCGAGTAGGTGACGTAGCCCTGTCCACAGCCGGCCGCTGGGGTGTGGGTCGCCGGCACCAGAGAGCTATGTGTGGGAGCTAGCGAAGGCGAGTGGGAGGGCATAACTGTACAGAAAGGAAAAGAAGCAGAACGGAACATAAAGACATGCTCGTCAACGCATCGACTCACCAGTTCAAATGACAAGCAATTTGGCTGACGCTGTTCTTTAAGATACATCAAACAATCGGTTGTGTTATAATGATTGGAAAACCGGAATTGGAAATGTGCGTTTGAAAAGACAACGACTACTACTAGACGTTGAAAATATTTTTGCGCTATGCACAGTTCACACGTAACGTGTCTGATGCTTTAAATATATTCAGTGAATTCAGGCAGAAAATCGATTTGTGCAACAGGAAGACCAGTATACGGGCGTCGATAAGAAAATGGCAAACATGCTCACCAGTTGCAGTGAAACTCATGTAAATGCGATACTACGGCACAAATAACTTACTATTTATATCCCACGACAGATTTTAGAAAATCGCGCAGTGTTTTGTAGTCTATATGCAATTGTAGTCTACACGCACAATTCGACATTTAAAACAGTGTGTGGCGCACGGTATTACACATCAATATATTATTTATACTATAATTATTTCAAACGGAATGCCCCATATTGTCTTGCATGCGAAAAGACCCGTGCCATATATTAGAATGTCACAAGATAATAAGTTAATGTACGGCTTACGTGGTTAATAAACACTGTTAACGGAACCATAACAAAGGAAAAACTTGGTTGATTTTGTCAGACGCATGCGTGCGGGCGTGCGCTCGTGCGCGCGTGCGTGTGTGTGTGTGTGTGTGGGGGGGTGTGTATGTGGGGATGTGTGGAGGCGTGTGTGTGCGTGTTTGCGCGCGCGCTCGTGTGTCACCTAAACGGATATGACGCAATTTGAGCAAGAGTACTACAATTATTCACAGCTTGCTCACGATAAACGAGGCAAGCGCTGTCGGTGCAGATACTATATCGTGGTCACCATTGTCAAATAAAACAATTAATTAAATATGCTATTACTACCGAAACGTGGCAAGTGAGCGTGGATTAGAGGTAGAAAAGAAGTCACGCAGCAGCTAACGACGTGTTCTCCTTTCCTCGAGCGACGTGGGATTAAGAACGTGTTAGGTTGTCATCGCAACGCCCCCAGACGACGCAATACGGCGTTACGCGCTCTTATGTCACGTAGCGTGCCGCGTACCAAACACGAACAGCGTCGCTAGTTTTTGCACGAGCTATATACACATGTGTGTATACATGTGTATTGTGTCATGTAATACTGTATAAGTGTGTTAGAACAGGCGAGGCGGGCTTTACACATCCATATATTATTGCGTGCAACACTACTCGTCAACCATGCATAGTTTCACCTACTTCTCAAACAATCAATACATTGCATCCGAGGCATGTGTAATATGACTAACGGTGTACAAAACTGAGACTTTGTATTACATATCTAAATAAGTTGTATATGTGTAAATTATGTTTACAGACCCCAACTACCTAGCCACGTTTGAGTTTTGGGAGGGTTGAGTATATATTATTCTGCTTAGACAAAAAAGTACCTTGTCTTTGATGTTATATGTTAGCGTAGTTATCGAGGTAAGGACACAACGGAACTTCCTATTGATAATACAAAATGCTTAAAATTATATATATATATATATATATATATATATATATATATATATATATATATATATATATATATATATATATATATATATATATATATATATATATATATATATATATATATATATATATATATATATATATATATATATATATACATATATATATATATATATATACACACGTATACGTATACTTTTATATATATATATATATATATATATATATATATATATATATATATATATATATATATATGGACGAAAGAAATATGGGGAGTCAAAGAAGAGGAACAGAGAAAGCTAGACCAATATATGTTAAGCATAAGCATGCGTTAATAGTTTTGTCGGAAGAATAGGCTGTGGACAAGAGGATGTTCCGTTGCGTCCTGCGGCATTCACACTACGACGGCGGCCATTGACCGAACTAGAAGATCTCCGACTTAACAGAGGGAAGTAGATGCTCACTGGAAGGTGCGGGCAGGTATTCGGGCGTGTGCAGGGACATCGCCATCGCTCCGAGCGGGCCGGCGTTGCTGCAGTAGCCGCCGAGCGGCCCGCCGTACGAGCTGCCGTTGCTACTGTGCGGGGTGGAGCCGGTGGAGCCGGTGGAGCCGTAGCCGCCGCGCGGAGACACGCTGGAGACGGGCACGCGGCAGTAACCTGACGACGACAGAAATTTCGCAAATTTAGTTCGCAATTCATTCGCCAGGAGAACATCGCGTACATTTTACGTGAGCGTGAACAGCATTTTGAACGGAGAAATAATTCCACAAATCTGTCGTCGACAGAGGATGAGGCGTTTTAAGAAGCACCTCTCCTTTTTGTTAATTCACAATTTCAGCAGAATTATAAATGTAATTCGTAGCAGGTTTTGTGGGTCAAAAATCGTCTCGGGTTTGAATCGCACAGTAGCAGCAGCGCCCCTGGTGAATTGTGTGTACAACAAACATATGGTCGAAGACGACACAACACAGGTTTCTTACAGGATCCTAGTCAACCGCCATTTGGAGGGTGCCCAAAGTTGACTAGTTCCCATAGTTACCGCTGTGTGGCGACACATAGCTAAACAAGAAATCTGAAACAAAGTGCTGTTCACGCCGTTTATTGAAATATCTATATAAAAGAGCAGAGGTTGAAACAATGTGACATCGATAATATAAACAAGAACGAACAACACGACATAGTTTGACAGCATTTCTGTACAACTAGCACTGTGGAAGTTATAGACGTAGGTTTAAGCGACGCAAACAGCCAAACCGCCATCACGAAATTAGGACGAAGAGGAAAACACAATAACGTATGAAAGATTATTCATGAAACGTTGCTACTCCGAGATACTCTCCATAAAGTTGCAGTTACATTCGAAGTCGATTTTGTCCGTTAGAAGAGGGCGGCCATACATACATACATACATACATACATACATACATACATACATACATACTTACTTACTTACATACATACATACATACATACATACATACATACATACATACATACATACATACATACATACATACATACATACATACATACATACATACATACATACATACATACGCACATACATACATACATACATCCATCCATACATACATACATACATACATACATACATACGTACGTACGTACGTACGTACGTACGTACGTACGTACGTACATACATACATACATACATACATACATACATACATACATACATACATACATACATACATACATACATACACACATACACACATACACACATACACACATACACATACATACATACATACATACATTCATACATACATACATACATACATACATACATACATACATACATACATACATACATACATACATACATACATACATACATACATACATACATACATACATATACATACATATACATCGCATAGTTAACGTGTCGTATTGCCATAATCATTGCTAATACTTATATATCTTATGTATACGTTCGACAACATAGCATATTACAAATTAATTTAAATGAAACGAGTATGCGTTTGAGCATCGTATGTAAACATCGAGTTACATGCATCAAACGTTGCATGGGCTCAATGCGTACAAGACGCTGTATGAGCTCAATGCGTACAATACGCTGTGTGAGCTCAATGTGTACAATGACTGTACAAGACGTTGTACGAGCTGAATTGACTGTACAACATGTTTCGCAATGACTAGAATCGCACTTCGACACGCATGGCTGCCTCTAGCAGCACGTGGCAGTGTCAACATTGTCCACGGCGAGAGGTAGCTGAGATCACTGATAAGCATCGCGTGGCGTCTGATTCGCGATGGCTGCGGATAGTCCGAGCGACGGATGGCGACTTGATCTCTGCGTGAGTCAGAGATAAAGCGAGATGTTCGATATAGACAACCCGTTTACGTGAGTGCCAGCCGTAATTCGAACTTGGAGTAAAATAGTGGAAACGGAATTCAGGAGCGGTTATTGAAAGCAAACCGAAAGTGTGATAGGGCCGGCTGAGTATCGCCGCTACGCGCTGAATTAATTTAGTTGTTCGCATCCGGCATCAGTCAACCGCGAATCGATTTTGTATCTTTTGGATTCATCAAATGACAGCCTAAGTACGACAATCTAGCTCCAGAGATATGCCTCGTCGCACAGATACGGTCCTCCAGCATTAAGGTCTCCAGTTCGGAGCGGATACACGGATGTGCAGACGACATTTGTCTAGTTAACTTTGAGTGCACTGTCCCGTGACGATTGCAATAATTAAGACATTTCCTCGTTAAGTCCTCACTACTACCAACGTTTCTATAAACACATTTTGTTCATTGTAATCAACCGTGTCCGCCATGTTGTATGCACATGCGCACTCCTGTAGTCTTGTATTCGCGACGCTCACGTGCACATGACGTCACGACACCGGAAGGGCGTCTAGCCTTCTCCGTTGAGCGGTGCATGAACAGTCGGTGCAGGCGGGTATTCGCGAACCCGATGCACCGGCGCCGTGTTGGCGGGAAGGCCTCCGCGAGTGGCGCGAAGCTCAACTCCCTATAGGGACTAGAAGCTGAATGCCGGGTAGCGATGTGACCAACCTTCGTCCCACTGTCCGTTGGTGGCGTCCTGCACGCTGACCGCTAGCTGACCGGTGTAGCTGTTGAAACTCGTCGTGTTGTTGATGGCGGGAGAGCGCGGGGGAGGCAGTGAGAGCTGGTTGGGGTTGCGGGGCATGCTGTAGAGGGCCTCGGCTAGGTCGGCCGCCCGCTTCAGCACAATCTCCTGCAACACACCACGTCAACGGACATGAACATGAGGGTCGTTACAAGTATATCTCTTCACTAAATATGTCGTGAACAGGGAACAGTTGCAAAGAAATCTTAACAACCAGTAACCAGAGATGCATTAGCGATGCTTCACCAGGCGAATACGTATAGTTTCCATATGTACATCTATTTTTTAAACAGAGTAATTATGTCATATCAATATCGCATCTGTCCATGATTTTCTGGTAGAATGATAAAAAACACAGCATGTGACACCAGCATCAGCCATTTCGTAGAATCAGAACTTTAAAAACACGGTGTACACGTGTGCGTGCGTGTGCGTGTGTGCGTGCGTGCGTGCGTGCGTATTACACTCACCTTCGGTAACCTGTCTGGGTCTCCAGGGTGTCTTGGCACAAGTTTTGTAAGTCTTTGGAATCCATAGTCTATTGTTGGTTCCGTTAACGCTGCAAGAAAATCGGAAATCATTGTACATATTGTCGAGAAGGTTCTGGAGCTGGGTACCACACATTTCATCCGAAAAAAGTGTGTCAGAATATATAAACAAGTAAGCGATATTTTTCAAGAAAAAATTATGAGAAACATATATGAGGTGCCTCCCCTTCGCAAACCACCTGGCATAAATAGACATACAAAAACTGATCGAAATTAATTACGAAACAGGTTAAGTCAGACAGTTCACGGTACAACACTTACCCGTGTAGAGTCTAACAGTTCACGGTACAACACCTACCCGTGTAGAGTCTAACAGTTCACGGTACAACACTTACCCGTGTAGAGTCTAACAGTTCACGGTACAACACCTACCCGTGTAGAGTCTAACAGTTCACGGTACAACACCTACCCGTGTAGAGTCCAACAGTTCACGGTACAACACCTACCCGTGTAGAGTTTAACAGTTCACGGTACAGCACCTACCCGTGTAGAGTCCAACAGTTCACGGTACAACACCTACCCGTGTAGACGAATCGTCCGGGGGCGCCCTTGCAGAACTGTTTTGACTTATACGAGAGCGTCACTTCGACGACTCCTGGAATGTGCCGAGGCGGAGTCTGCACTCGGATCGCGTGTGGCGTCAGCAGCTACAGACATAAGCATATAGAGTGAATATGCCGTCATGAAGATACAATCATATCTTTTTAGTATATATTTACCGTCAGAAATTGCATACACCGGTAATAAAAAAAAATAGCATAAATCACCGGTCCTCACCGCTTGTCGACGGATGCCATCTTTATTTTTCAGTTCGAGCGGCGACTTTTTTTGCAGGGCATTGCGACACTTAATGTATTACTATTTGTAATCTTTCAGTCTGTTAAAACTAATATTTATGCAAAATGTGTTAACATAATTATATTTCACCTCTTAATATTTTCACGATTTGGCGATGAATTAAAATGCGTCACTTTTACGACATATAAAGATCGCTTGATGACACTTATTAACAGACCACAAAATCATCCAATGAAAATCGCTGTGTCATCCCCTTTAAGCAACACATATTTTTGTGAATACGTAACAATGTTTTGTCTACGAACGAAGGGGATGCCTGGCTACTGCAATGACTGCCTCACCTCGCTCCACACGAGCATCGTGCCGAAGACGACCTGGAGGCCGTCGAAGAAGTTGTCGCCGATGATGATGACTGTCGTGCCGCCTGTCGTCCAGCCTTCGCTCGGGCAAATCGCCTTGATGCACGGCGTCGCGGCGCTCAGCAGGCCTGGCGGGCGGGAGAACGGCGTTGTAGGAACAGTATAGTTTTACAAGGCATGGCGATTTTGTTATTTGTGCTGTTGTTATTATTATTAATATTATTATTATTAAACGAATTCAATGTCTTGGTAACAGTGTATGTTTTGTTTTAAAGTAATTTGTTTATTAATATACCATTACATATTATATCTGCTGCATTTTTTGATTGTGGTAGTACTATTTAGGAATCTGGCATTAATGGTGACACTGCTATAATTTTATATTTGTTTATTATTATTATTGCTGATGTTGTTATCATTATCATTATCATTATCATTATCATTATCATTATCATTATCATTATCATTATCATTATCATTATCATTATCATTATCATTATTAAATATCTGTATTGTACTTCCATGCACCACTAAAAAAATAATGCTGCCCATATTCCGTAAATATATTGCAGATCAGTACCCCACACCACTACACAGTCTGCAACAATCAGCTGTCTAAAGGAGTCGACAAAATCAGAGTTGGGGAGTCGCCCAACGACAGAGATATCGACGAGATTGTCGCCGTCATCCTAACCATGGTCAGTCTGATGATGTCGCCGCCCATTGAAGTTGCCGGACAATGGCTGTCGCGTCACCGCCGCCGCCACCGCCGGTCTACAGTTCCCGAGAGACGGGGCGATGTTGTAATGTTGGTCCACCGTTCCCTCCGTCGGGACGTACACTTGCAAGTCGGTAGCGTCGCCGCTGCCGTCGAATGTATTGCTGATTGCGCAGTTCAAACGGGACGGCGGCTTGGGCGGTGAGCTTTCGCAATGCTGGTTGGTTTAGCATTTCAGTGTCGATCCGCTGGGAATCCTCGGAATCTCGCACAGAGGCAGCACATAAATCATCTCGTGACGTATGCCATGGAACATCGGCGCAGGACTAGTAGAACACGGGTATTATAGGATATATATGTGTATAGTACCCCATCGGTGATGAAGCACTGGGGATAGTGGAAATTGACGGCAGGTTTATGTAAAGCCGTAACTAGCGCGGAGCTAGAACGTGAGATTGGGAAGATAGAGCGGTAAATAGAGCGGAGTTAGAAAGTAAGATTTGGAAGATAGAGCGGTAACTAGCGCGGAGCTACAACGCGAGATTGGGAAGATAGAGCGGTAACGAGCGCGGAGTTAGAAAGTGAGATTTGAAGATAGAGCGGTAACTAGTGCATAGTTAGAACATGTAATTGGGAAGATAGAGCGATAACTAGCGCGGAGTTAGAACGTGAGATTGGGAACAGTAGAGTCATAGCGAAGGATGAGTTAGTGAACTATAATGGAAATATAGAGCCACCACAAACGAAGGGAATATATATATATATATATATATATATATATATATATATATATATATATATATATATATATATATATATATATATATATATATATATATATATATATATATATATATATATATATATATATATATATATATATACGCAGCATGATAGGAAAGATAGAGCCGTAACAAGGGAGGAGTTGGGCAGTTATATTGAAACGAGATGAAGACGACTGGTTGGAGACGGTCGGTAAAGACGTCCTCTGGCTGTTCATCAGCCACGGCGCCAGATTGTTGAATGAGATGCGACTATCAGACGACGCGATCAACGGCCGTTGTCTGTGACGAGAGCGCTGTACGAGGCTCGGCTGTGACGGCCGTGTAACGAACTAGTTAGTCGGTCTGTCACGACTCACCCGGCGACCCACTGGCCGACCGCCTCACGCCGCAGCCGTCTAATGAATTGCGCCAAATTCGCTGTTTGATGAAATTGGATTTGGCGAAGTGCGCCGAACAATGGCGCGTGTATTAGATGACGAGATAACGTTGCAACACGATACTCTTGGCAGCGGGTAAGACCCGTTCTCCGGCCGAGACAGACGGGCCACAGCGCACCTCCACGCTCCGCTGTCACGACCGCTGACCGTAAATTGATGCACCGCAGCGTACGGAGATCTAAGTTATTTAAAGCTACCTCCACTCGTGTCATTAATATATATATATATATATATATATATATATATATATATATATATATATATATATATATATATATATATATATATATATATATATATATATATATATATATATTTATTTATTTATTTATATATATATATATACATATATACATACCTATGTATGTATGTATGTGTGTATGTATGTATGTATGTATGTATGTATGTATGTATGTATGTATGTATGTATGTATGTATGTATGTATGTATGTATGTATGTATGTATGTATGTATATATGTATATATGTATGTATGTATGTATGTATGTATGTATGTATGCATGTATGCATGCATATATACATACATATATATATATATATATATATATATATATATATATATATATATATATATATATATATATATATATATATATATATAACGATCAAAACAATATATAACGATAACCACCTCTCCAAAAAATACATAACTATCAAAGCAAATTCTTTCGATTATTTTAACAAACGTTTGCAGTCTGTTGTTGAACCAACTGCGCATGTTACTTAAATTACTCATAAACCACATACGAAATTCAACGAACCAGGTTCTCGATTGGTTGAATCAATTGCGCAGGCAGCCTTAAAGTTATGCCGATATAAAGTCATAACTAATTATCGTGATACGCTTTGTATTACATGTTTTTTTAAACATGCATTAAAAGCAAATCGAGATGGCGCCGTAGCAGTAAGAAACAAAGAAACACTGTAAAGAAGCTACTCGTCGGATATTCGAGTTGTTAACAAATAGCTTTTTACACTGAGTTTGTTCACATATATTTTGGCTACATACAGTTTTGTTAACACTAATTTAGTTTCTTAGAGGCGTATAAATATTTTGTTTAAGTCAACAACTACATAATATAAAATGATCAAGTATTAAAGATCATGTTTAATTGCGATAAGTATACACCTTTTGCACGTACAAAGTGTACAGAAGTGTACAAATGTTCAGCGACAATGAATGACGTCACAAATATGACCTGAATAGCAGGAAGAGTAAATATGAATCAATCACGTAAGGCGTAAGCGTATCAAGAAAGATGACGAAGTATCAAATGGTATTCTTTTGAGAAGCGACATGACGTCACAGGGCCTGGTTACGTACCGCCGTCAGTGGGGTCGAGTCTGCGTGCCCGTCGGCCGTGCTTCGAGTTGTTGTGTACGAACATGTTGTCGGAGACAGCGAGCAGGGGCCCGTCAATGTTCGGTGTCGTCGACACGGCGACCTGCGGAAGGAGGGGAGATGAGAGACAGCTATGACAGGGGCCAAAGCTAATCCAATGCTACGGGTCGATGCTACGGGCTAACACGGACTAATGCCATGGATCAACACTATACGGAACATTCGATCAGCGCTAAGGGCTACCAATACCCAATGCTACGGACCAACACTACGGGCTACCCCTACCCAATGTTATACAGGACAGTGATGCTGGCCCAGTGACGGGTTTATGACTGTTTAGAATAAAAATAACAAATACAATTATCGTGTTTGCATAACGTTTTGTTATGATATTTGTCGTTATTGAACTTGTGAGCCTATCGACATCGATACCGTTTTTACGTAAACACAAGATAAGTACAGTGTATTTAACCAGTACGCAGGTGTAAGCGAACTGTGGATTGGGAATTGAACCGTGAATTCGAGCTACGTTTACATAGGACGTTCTAGATCCCAACGCAGAACACAAGATGAAGGCAAAATTATGTCAAATAGATAACGACGTTTTCTCCACGCGGTGTTCTTTATTTCACCGTCATAGCGCCACTTGCGTTTCCGCGCAACAGTCTCCAGTGGGCGATTATCATACGCAGACCGAGGTCGTCAGAATGTTACCGGGCGGGATGTTTATCTGTATGCGAAGCGTCATAAAAGCCATTGCGTCATTTACCCAGTTACGCGGCGACGACGATGGAAGTGCGAGCCGGACATTCTGAAGCGATTTATCGCCTCGTCTCAGAGACCAGTATCGGGCCGCGACAGAAACGCCCTAGGGACGCGCCGCAACGTGCACATGTTCCCGGACCGGCGCGCACTGGCCCGGAACACGATTCCGTCGCTACTGCGTCGGTCGCGATAAGCCGCCAGCGTAGGGACATGGGTCGGTGCCAACAATAAATGGCTGCTCGTAACACGCGCGGATGACGCCACGAATTAACTGCCGTACGAGCGCGTAACGCAATCCGAACCATCCCAAGCGAATCTGCGTTGCGTTTGTGTCGGAAAATAATTGGAAACAAGCCGATGTCCATATTGGGTTACAAAAGTGCAGGCTGCAAGGCAGACGTAGTGTTACCCAAAGCTGCAACAGTTCGGGACATATTTTCTAGCATCTCGTCATATTTGCCGGAATAATCGGCATGACTCTACCAACTTGCCACTGTCATGGCGTTTCGCCAAAGGGTTGGGTTGTTGAGTGATCAGATGAACGGCCAAATTCGGAATATTTCGAGTGAAACTGGATGTAATCTCGGTTATGTTTAAAATATAAATTAACGTGGCATTATCTTTAATGTGTCTCGATAAAAGCGGGTTGTTATTACATGAATTCGTATTTGGAGAAGATGAAATAATGAGTTTAAGCTAATGTAGCTAATATAAAGTATATTGATTGGTAAATTTTAGTCATGATTATCTAAACATCCCTTTAACTGAAACGCACACACACACACACACACACACACACACACACACACACACACACACACACACACACACACACACACACACACACACACACACACACACACACACACACACACACACACACACACACACACACACACACACACACACACACACACACACACACACACACACACACACACACACACACACACACACACACACACACACACACACACACACACACACACACACACACACACACACACACACACACACACACACACACACACACACACACACACACACACACACACACACACACACACACACACACACACACACACACACACACACACACACACATTTAAGATATGATTTAATGGAATGAAGAATATAGTATTTTGTTTCGTTTGCATAGCGTACCAAATTATGCTATTGTGTTGATGATGGTGGATATTGTGGAAGGCCGTGAACTCTTGAACGCCAACGTCACCAAACATAACATCTAAAGAAGATATTTAACGTGTAGGCCATAAGGCTAGTAAATATTGAATGTTTATTAATTCTAATAATTTTTAAAACACCTGTTTGGTGAAAGACTCGCCCTTAGCTTGCTCACGGTTCTTCGACCCCCACTGCACCCCCCTCGAAATTTGAAACACGATTAAGGTCTGCATTAAACCAAGCTTGATGCAGTTAGAATTGGCCAAACACAGGCGTACGCATACAGTGGTTTCCGAGTGCGACGTCTCCGTCTAGTTAGTGACCGCCACTTCGCAATGGGCCTCATAAACAACCAACAGCGTCTCCTTGACCGTCTCCCGTTACTGGGGCTGAGTGCCTCTGTCGGGCCGCGAGCCCGAGGCTTCATGTAAACAACACAGTCCCGGCGATGACAGCGCGCTGTTAACGCCGGCATTCGATCGCGTGAACACCCGGCCCGGAGACCGGGTAGGATCTGTCGTACCCTAGCCAGACAACGACGTCATCGTCTAACACCCGGCCCAGAGACGGGGTAGGATCTGTCGTACACTAGCCAGAAAACGACGTCATTGTCTACAGGCGACCGATAATCCAGCACCGATAGAGGGATAAACATTATGAGGGGGTTTGGCAGAAAGAGGGAGGTGAGAGGGTAGTTTTAATATTTGGTGGGAGGTTTGCCTCCAAAATAGGTTGGAAGTGGGATTGGTTGGTGGTACTCGCAAAACTTTGTGGAAGTGGGAGATTGGGAGATTAGCCAAAGCATGTGGAAGGTGGAAGTTTGGGACGTCGCCACACACTCCTTAAAAAATATATATATATATATATATATATATATATATATATATATATATATATATATATATACTAAATATAAATATTCTAATATGTATAGTTATTTTACATGCATTACGTATACTCTAACTGTTTAATCGTTTATTTTATTTGTTATGATCATTACATATTACTAACCTGAAATCGACGCATGTCTCGCGGGTTTCCAGCATTCTTTAGGCAGTTTTGGTTGCATTTCATGAAGAATTTCAGGAAGAATCTGAAAGCAGAAAGGTTGGAACATGCGAGGAATTGTGACGTGTTATTGATTACATACGTAAATACTGTTATTGGTGCGTATGAAAGTAGTATTATGTAAAGTCTAGTGTATGCGCCAGGTGTAAAAATGTATGCGCCAGGTGTACAAATGTATGCACCAGGTGTACAAATGTATGCACAATACAAATGTTAGTGTTATTAATTACAACGCTACCAATATGTCAAATCAGGTTGTCAAACTTGTCCGTCATTCTATAGTTCGCTGCACATTCACTTGCGTAAATCCTACGTGAAATGAATATTGTATGATTAGCATCGTTCGTTAAATGGACCGTTTTGCTTCGTTTAGCTCATTACGCGAGTTGAGCGCTGGCAGCGCCCCGCGCGGCCGCCTCCGCTGGGAGAGGTCATTAGTGTAGAATGCTGATTAGTGCTTAGTGGTCCGTGTCGCAGGCCCGCTCCCACGGGTCCCTCGACCACACGTACGTGGATGTTAGATCACTCACAACGCAAGGCATTACGCGCGGCTACTTGAAAATATACACATACATGGTTTAATAACGGTGGTTTCTCTATCAGCAGCAATGACGTTATTAGCTGTTAAGAGTGACGCCAAGACAGAACAGGCAACACATGCACCTGCTAAATTATCTACACGAGGACGAAATTCTTGCACAACCTATAAATGCTTTCGTGAACATTTAAAAAAATTATTTTCCTTATAGTATTGACAACATTGATACTATATTATTTTGTTGTTGTCGTCGTTAGTATAATTATCATCATCATCATCATCACCTAAATTATTATTATTATTAGTACAGATCGATTCAAAAACTAGGCCTACGACATTGTCCACATTGATTCTGCTAACTCTGTAAATAGTCTACTATAGAAGGTACATATAAATTTATCTCTTGGGTTTCAAGCTATATCATGTTAAAACGTGTATGTGAGTATAGTGGTAATCGAACTGTCGGCAGGACTGATAGATCGGTTTAGTCAATGCTTCGATGGTTGATAAATAAAGAATGACGTAATTATTTTTGGACTACAACAAACATGAAATGCATGCATGACAAAAGTTGTTTATAGTGGTTTTCCTTCGAGTACCAAAATGCATCGAATATTAATGTTGTTTGCGTAGCCCCCTACGGTTTGTTTGTATAAAAAAAAACAAGTATGTCGGAATTTCCCACAGTCACTTGATTTACTATCATATGTTGGGAGAGAGAGGGGGTGGGAGAAAGAGAGAGGTTCGTTCGTTCGTTCGTTCGTTCGTTCGTTCGTTCGTTCGTTCGTTCGTTCGTTCGTTCGTTCGTTCGTTCGTTCGTTCGTTCGTTCGTTCGTTCGTGCGAACCGAGAGACGATCAAACGCCAAGTCAGTTCGTTACAGTCACGCCCGATTGACACACACACTCAGATAAGAGTTTCATCTTCGCGAGCACACACACTATAAAGGCACTTGAGAAAATAAACTCGCCGCCCTGCCAGGGCCACACTTTATCGGCCAACCGAGGCACCTGTTTGTGTCGGGTGGTATCGCGTCCTTCTATCGCGGGTATCGAGTGTGAACCCGTAAGCAATCCACCCCGGCCTAATTTGATCCACTTCCCTTGAATCAATAAACAAAAGCCGCACTTGATACTTTGTGGTATTTAATGAATGATTACAAATGAATTTTGATCGCCGTCCTCGGGGGAAATGTCAACAAACGAAATTAAACAATTACTAACCCGCCAAGTAATCCAAGGATTCTGTTACGCGACCAAACCGGAATATACCTATATTTAGTTCGCTAAACGCATATTTATCGTGGAACCAAAACGAGCCTGGTTAATGTTAACCATGTTAACCATGGTTAATGTTAACCACGCTAACCATGGTTAATGTTAACCCTGTGAACAATGGTTAATGTTAACCCTGCATGCATTCGAGATTTCTGTTCGATTGTTTATTCTTGTTTTGTGTCCGATGATATGCATAATTCTAAGTTGAGCGTGTGTATTGAATAAAGTTAAAACAGAATATATATATATGTGTATGTATATATGTATGTATGTATGTATGTATGTATGTATGTATGTATGTATGTATGTATATATATATATATATATATATATATATATATATATATATATACATATATATATACATATATATATATATATATATATATATATATATATATATATATATATATATATATATATATATATATATATATATATATATATATATATATATATATATATATATATATATATATATATATATATATATATTGATATAAATATATATATATATATATATATATATATATATATATATATATATATATATATATATATATATATATATATATATATATATATATGCGTGCGTGCGTGCGTGCGTGTGTGCGTGCGTGCGTGTGTGCGTTTGAACGGGAATTTTCATCACAGTGACGCCGTTGCAAAACAATCCCCGCTCCTGGACTTGATACAACATGCCATCGCACTTAAAATAGTCCGATAGCGCGCACGAGCGCGCTGTCGAGCACACGTACGCACGCTCACGCATTATCGTGCGCCGTCAGGGCTCAGGTGCTCGTGAGACGATAGCAATTCCCTTTACTCGGCTGGTGGGACTTTCGTCAGGTCGGAGCCGCGCGCCGAGAATCATAAATGCCAGAACCGCTGCCAAAAACAATTCAACATCGCCTCGGCTGTCGACAGATGCCAGCGAGCAATTGATGGCAGGCGCGCGCGTCGCACACGCACGAGCGCACGCGTCGCACACGCACACTCAAGCACTGTCTCATTTTCATGTGGTCACAAATATAACCCATGCAGTTTTTTACTGAAATATTAAAGCCACATTTACTTTCTTTTTGTGGTAGGATACAATTCATTTATTATTAGAACAATCAAGAAACAATTTTAATGTATTACTATTTTATAAAAAAGCAATGCAGAAACGTTGATGTTGTTGTCGATGACACGACTATTTTAACGATTCAAATTCAAACGATTTCAAATTATATTATTGTAAGGATATTAATTTATGTTATCTCATAAATACTGTTCATGTCCATAGACAACCCTACGATATAACATACAAGTGTTTTGCTAGCGGCTAGACCGCACGTCGAGCGATCAGTCACTCCCCGAGACGGGGATAATATATCGGCGAGCACCGTCTGATATCGGCGACGGACGGACTACAGACATATTAATAATAACCCGGCCACCTCGATTCTTTCTCACAAACAGGACAGCGGTGTTGGCTGCGAGGTCGACAGCGAACTAACGATTTATCCCCGGTGTCGCCTTATCGATACATCGGCAACACGAACCAATAATACGGTGCCTTTATCTCGGTTCGGCTGTCGCGCGAAAACAGATCCGCCTTGAGCATTATCTGTGAGCGACTCCGCGACGCGCGTATACTTAACAAGTCTCCGTTGTTGATAAAATAAATTATTTCGCGTAATATTGGCGTTGGCGAGCTCTCTCGATGCCATTTACGACGCTCGCTTCTAGGCCTTTAATCCTTCGTCGCGCGCTGCGCCGTGTTCCCATTTAGGCTGGCGTCTCCCGCGAGACTCGCACTTATCGCGTGACTGCTTAAAGATGAACCCTCGTCGGAGGCCGCGCAGTCGGCGTCAACGACAGCGACAACTGTCGAGACACGACAGCAACGACGGCGGACAACAACATCGGTAAATCAAGACAATAGAATCTCCACAGTTTATATATTATATATATATATATATATATATATATATATATATATATATATATATATATACATATATATACATGTATATACATGTATATATATAGTATATATATATATATATATATATATATATATATATATATATATGTGTGTGTATATATATATATATATATATATATATATATATATATATATATATATATATATATATATATATATATATATATATACATATATATATATATATATATATATATATATATATATATACATATATATACATGTATATACATGTATATATATATATATATATATATATATATATATATATATATATATATATATATATATATATATATATGTGTGTGTGTATATATATATATATATATATATATATATATATATATATATATATATATATATATATTTACCTATGTAAGTAAATAATGTGACCACGATGCATAGACATCAACTTGATAAGTGTTAACGACTTCTTTATCTATTTATCGAGGCTTACACAGGGAATATCATAAGCTGCACTATATGTACTCAATGTTCGGCATCGATGTGTTTTAAAGACCCGACCGTAGAAAATAGTGAAACAACCGACGGTGGATGATCGGACGGACGCCGCTTCCCGGGAGACACGGAAACCCAAGCCGTCATAAATCAAACACTAAGGGAACGGCGTGGGAGCGCTACTCGGCAGGGAGTGAGGCGCTTGGTTCACACAAACGTGTAAAAATGACGACAGGATAAAGATCCGGCCGGTGCTTAATTAGTCAGGTGTCGAGGTGTTATGTAATATATCAATCGCGGTGACAGGCTTGTCATTAACAATTAAAATGAGACATGAATATATCATCACTTGAATGATTACCTACCAAGATTGTTTACTGTGCTGAAGTCATGGTGTGTTGTACGTCATTTAACGAGCAAAGTTTTAAGATATGTTACTTACTTATTTATTTAACTTATTTTTAAGTGTCTTTTAAACACATTTTATTTAACTTTTCAACTTATGTTTAATTAAGTTAGTATTATCTTGTTAGCGACTTTGAGCAGGTTTATAGCCCGGACACATGGTGCTTTATAAATGTATAATCACTTCATGCTGACGACGATATATGCAGTCGCAACATCGGTCGCCTTTTAAAGTACTAGACATTGGTCAACGCTGCGTCTTGATAAATAGTTAATGACCCGGTCACTTGGCAAAGGGGATGACCTTAATAGGCCAGAGATCAGAGACACTGACCATTAGCGACGAAGAGACGTACCGAGTGTTATCCCGTCTCTCATTATGTCGGGTTATATTTTCATCCAGCAATAAACCAAAGCTGGTCATAAAGTCAGACGCATCCATGTATTATTGACATTCCAGCCAGGAGAATTTCGGATAGCTACTAGTCATGTGACGCCATGTTCATTCATAGCTAATTACCCAACTGTACGCTAGTGCATAAGTTATTCATGAATGCAAACATTGGAGATGTGAGACTGCACTAACATCCCATTCATATATATGTTTGACAAAAATGTGTTCATATACTTTTTACAAGTTTAACATTGTTTTCCCGGAAGTCGGTAAATACGCCATAATTAAATTAAATTAAATTAAATTAAACAACGATTTTGTTTGGGTAAATATGGACAAGAACTAATTTCAAATTATGATTGGGCGACAGTTTCACATGCAGTGAAATCCTACCTCGAATTGTCTTTTTTTTCGCGCGTTTAAACACACGTATTAAAATGAACCTGACGTCAAGATTTTGGGACGGTAGTGACGTCACACCCCCTGTCCACCGCCGAGGATCGTTAACATATCAGTGATCGGCGACCCGCGCGTGTCATTTGTCAGGAAACAAAGAGGAGTTCCGACCGAGCGATCATCCAGACCGGGCACAAAGCCCGGGATGTGCGGCCGTTTGGACGTGGGAAGGGAACGGGGCGGCCTCCCGCCGAAACCCGGCCGGGACGGAAACGTAATCGTCGGCTATAAGTTTCACTGTTAATGAGTGCCCCCGCGCAGCGTCAACCCTGACGCAATGCGTCGTAAGCGCACTTATAAACAAATCAAGACTCGCTGACAACGAAACGCCCCCACCACAGTAGCACAGATGGCGAGACGTGACAGGTACGCAGTACGGGGCCGGGTAATCACTGCTGATTCCGCACCACGCATTGCGCATGCGCCTTGTCCGATACAAAATGCAACTGACGATAATGACCAACTGACGATAACTCGAGGAAGCAAAACACACGACGCTTACAACGCAGTGCGCTCATAAGAGTGAGGAACGAAAATCAATTCCAGTTTCAAACATATCTAAATGCTATTTCTTAATGTTTTACAGACAAATTTATCAAACTACAACAAAAACGGAAACATCGACACTACTTATGAATATAATTTCAGTAATATACTTATTTATACACACGCAATAATTATAACTTTTTCATTTCTAAACTAAAAACCCGACTGTAAACACAACCAATAATATTATATTTGGTGCGGCGTTTATTTACATCCTAAGTTATTTTGACGAAGTTACCGCGGTCAGATTTTTTATCGAAAATTTAGATAAGTGACTTTAAAAAAGATTGTCATGTAAATTACTCGACAGCTTCAAATCGGTTTGTGAATACTGCATTCGTTATAGCTTTAAAATTGTATACATATATTGCAGTCTGCATAGCTAAAATGCGTCATTTAAACATGTGATATAATTGTTAAAGAAACATTTAATAAAATAAAAATAATAAGAATGCCCGTAGTACCAACACGTGCACATTGCACGGAATTTACTATTCGATTGGTTGAATTTATTTCGCCATACCAATAGGCCTACGTATTTTAATGCCACACATTTATGAAAAATGTCAGGAGCATATCGTTTTAGTCATGTTGTTATTGCGATTATAAATGTGGTCACAAATCTAAATGCATGTCATTGTACAGCGGTTGCGAGAAACTACACCTTTTCTAACGTATTGTCCAATGCAATATCCATGAACCCGTCGGTCGGATTAACCCCTCCATGGGCGGGACACAGTTTCCCGGACACGACGGTCACCCTGGAACTGACGTCAGTCCCATTGTCACGAACAGCTCATGTCCCATGAACCCTTGTTACCAGCCCCGAGGGCACGGGTCGCACCCCTCGCTGGGGAACGCCCCGCCCACCCGTACCCCTCGCTGTGGCTCTAAATACACGGGCGCTTGGCTAGCATCAGTTAGCATAAATCAGAGCCGGAACAATGTGGGAACTTGTGTTGCTGTAGCGGGGCAGGCGTGCCGGCGAACAATGGGAGTAAATGATCTGCTGGCTGTTACGTGACGGGGCCGGGTGGCCATGCCCCGTCTCAGCCGAGCGGAGAAAGCGCCCAGTGAACGGGACGGACCAGTGATCTGATCCAAATCCGATACCGTTACGTCAATGACGTCATCCAGGCCTTTTGACAGGAGACGTCAACAAGATGCCGGACTTAGCCTTATGTTTACGGCTCGGTGATAACGCGATGTCGGACGTCAAGTCTTGGACTAAAGTCGACATTGGTGGGGCAGCTATATATATACTCCATTTAGCTTCATCGTTCTAGCACAAAATTAACAAACCCCGCTTATCACACAAACTTTATAATACAAGTACACATATCTATATCTGACAAGCCAACGCCAGATATATAAATAATACCGTAAACCATTCATACAACGAAATAGCCAATCACCGGATCTTGTTTACTGATAATATTGTATATAATGATCACCCCGGTATTAGGACAACCAGAAACGCGACCATTTTCCCGAAATCCCTTAAACATTGGCATCGGTATATTTGAACTTCTCAGATTACTTGGTCATTTAAAAAATCTTAATATATAATTATATATAAGATTTTTTTCGTATTTAGGAGTATGAAACCTTGAACAACCACATTGTTTAGGAAGCTGTAAATAGTACAAAGTACAATGTTGTCAAACACTGCTTGCTATATCGGCGGCCTTTTGAAGGTGCGTGGCAGTCCTATCAATCACGTATTACTGCCAATTAAATATGCTATGCCGAAGTGGTGCTGATGTATAGCGGTCACTATGAAGACCTGCCCACAGGTGCTCTCTTATTGTGTATATACCTAATATAATTATATATAAAGCAGTGATTTAATTACAATTTCAATAAAAAACATGCTATATAACGATTGCATTTTTAAATAATGTATTGCCAAGTATGCAACGACAGAACTTGTACTAAATATATTCAGACGATAAGTGGTTTGAATCAAAATCCGCACGTAATCTTCTCAGTATAGTTTGGGTTTGGGTTATATATATATATATATATATATATATATATATATATATATATATATATATATATATATATATATATATATCCATATAACGCATCAATCAACAGCAAGATTTAAAGGTACACCGCGTTTGATTGCTTTCATCATAAAATCCTGCTATACAATGTAGAAACTATACATCCATAAACATGTAACGATCAAATTATGTTTTTAAATAGTGGTTCATTAAAACACTCTAGGGCGGTTTCGGTAAATAGTTATATATAATTTATTATAGTTTATACTTTAAAATATGCTTTTACGATGAAAACGACAATAATTTTTATCGTAAAAAAAATCGTGTATAGTGTATCTAATTAGAATCAATATAGTTTGCTGACCACGGACGGACTCTATACCGGGGTGACCGCCAACCGCGTCAGGTGTACAGTTTTAATTAAAACCAGTCGAACGCCAGACGTGACAACTCCGCTATAATTACAGACGACCAATTATGCAGCGGGCAGATAACCATCACAATCCAACAATTGTGTCGCGTGCGAACCAGCTGCAGGCGCAGAGATCACGTCACCAGTTACCCGACGACACGGCACGAGGATAACTCTTCGTAGTTGGCCATATGTATATAATTCCAACAATGGATTAATTTGTCAAGTGGTGCAGACGGGTTCAGTGGAAACCAGGGAGAGAGATTATTTAGGATATGACGAAGGGAAACACTGGCGATAACGCGCCTGCACGCCAATCAACTTTGCTTAATACAACAATCAAGTGTCTCTGCACGCGGCAATTACTCGCAGCGCCAAAGTGCCAATTGAGCGGCCGTCGCAACGTGTATCCGGTTACACGCAGCCGAGTTCGCGTTCTCGTTTATCCGTAAGAGTAGGCTCTGGCCGACCAAAATGGCCGGTTTGTGGAATCGTCGTCGCAACGCACCTGGGGCCGGTGATGAGCGCACGGCGAATTTGCACAACACAACAAGGGGTAGTGATGATGCACTAGGGATGAAACTTATAGACGCAGGCCTAGCGGAGAATGTTTGTCGACAAGAGCTCGGTCGACGTGCGTATGTAGCAAGCCCATGCTATGCACTGATGTAGTTAACTTGGGCCTATGTTGTGGCGATTTATTTTCACCTATAGTGTGAACTTTGGAACTACTTATGCGGCAACATAGAAACATCACATGTCTATGGAACGCATAACGAACGTTTTAATCCATTACTTTCTTCTGCCCATATGTTTCGCGACAAGTGCACAGCTTATTTGAATATGGTACGCGATGTCTTAAAACATCATGCTCGGAAAAGACCTCTCCAAATGCTCGTCATTATATACGATGTCGTGTTCCCCCCACACATCGTCCACTACACGTAATTACAATGAAAAGCACCAGCGGCATGATGTCGTATAGTAACAGTTTGGAAAGATGAGGCAGCAACATCCACGGCTCGGACTGCGAGAACGTCCCTCGGCGAGTCTCGAGGTTGTGATACGACATCACCCGAGCCGCGTGGTCAGGCATTTTAGCAGTGTCGACGAGCCGAACTTTCGCGCGATGTTCAGACGAAGTTGCCATTTAGAACAAATAAACAATGCACTGGGGGCACCGCGGTTTCTGCGACTACACCGGGTTTATTTCACAGTGTCCGTGACATGAGTCTTATAGAAGGTGCCTGTGGAAGTTGTGTCTGCCTTCAGGTGCGGGACATTGGTTATATGTGACGTCACTTCGCAAGTGCGTTGTTTTGGCGTACGTGCCTTCATTTCTGACACGGCGTTAGTGTCAGTTAAATGTTAGTCATTGTAAAAGAGACATACGCTTTACAACTATACATGTTTGTTTCCTAACGCCGCAACTGGTTACGGCCACGCACGCGTAAGTAATATTAAGTATACGACACGTCCACATTATAATTATCATTTTGCAAGCAAACTACCATTTTTCTTTAAAACAACGGTTTGCGTTTATAGGCAGTGAAAGACTGATCGGAACCTCTCTATACCTGGTGCATCCATACAGGGACACTGCACATTTCCGCCGAACAAAATTAGACAGGAACGAGGCTATTAATTGGATCGGCAACCATGTTCAACGATGTTCTATGATTCGTCTCATTCGCCACTTGATCGAGTCACAGTCAGACTGGGTGTCGCCGGCGTGACCTTTCAAAATGTGCGCAATACGTAGATAACAAGACTGTCCGATTCGAATGAAACACCTCACCCACACGCGACCCGGTACATTGATGCATTGGTTCGATGTCCCGACCAAATAATTCATCTACTGTTGATATAGTTGATTGACCAGCGATTTTTTTAGTATCCGGGCTAACGCAAATGTGACGTTTGAGCAATACGACGTCAGGGCGCGTGTGACGTTGGAAATACGACGTCAGGGCACGTATGACGTTGGAAATACGACGTCATGGCGCGTATGACGTTGGAAAACAAACCGTAATGTGTGAAAGAAGCATCGTCTAGTCGATGTATTCGTATGAATCATCTCCGGGTAGATTTAACAGCAATGATGCAATATGATTTACAACATAGCGTTGCTTAAAGTGCATTTTGCGGCTCACTGAACACGAAGAGGCAATATTAGCAGGACACTCGGTCAAACGATGCGCCCGAACAATGGACGGATTAACTGGTTGCCACTAACTGTGAGCAGCGGTCGCATCACTGCGCCATTCTCGCACTAATCTTAATTGGAATTTACACAGTTTTGATCACATTTCACAACTGAATAGCTCCATCACTTGCATCTGCTGTGGACCGCGCGTAATGAACGCCAAGTTATGGATATGCGTCTTCCATCGAGCATCAGTTAGCCTAGTTTCCATTTGTCATGAATTCACCCATCTCTAATCTCTAATTTTGCGCAATACTGTTGTAATTATGTCTAGCTTGCATTCATATATATATATATATATATATATATATATATATATATATATATATATATATATATATATATATATATATATATATATATATATATATATATATATATATATATATATATATATATATATAAATGCACAAATGTGTTTGCCATATACAACGTCAAAGCTACTAAATAAAATACTGAGGTTATGCTGCTAAAGTGAATATACAAAGTTGATGATATATATATATATATATATATATATATATTTACACACACACATATATATAATACATATTATATATATAGATCAATATATATATATATATATATATGCACATGTATATAATATGTATATATATATATATATATATATATATATATATATATATATATATTCTCCGTCACTTATCACGCGTGCTATAGATGTTATTAAAAAACTTATATGTCCTACTATATGTATTTTGCAACATCAACGCACGATGTCGGCTTGCAGCAGCCAACAAAGAGTCCCTTAGTTAGGAGGTCACACTGAAATGTCTCCGGACAAGTATTTGCTATTTCATCCAGATATGCAGAAGAGGCCGCCGGTAAGTGCAGGATGCTGCTACCCGCTGCAGCGGTCGGGCGCCCGTAATGCTGCGGCTGGATCCGCCAAGAAATGATGAACAGAAATAAACCTTATCAGCAGCGAAACAGACACAACGCCGTAGTCGCCATCGCCAGTTGTCCATCCGTTCGCTTCGCTTCGCTGTTCGTTCGCCTGATCGATTGAATCGACCTGTCACTCCTTGTTTAGATAACGCAGCGACTTTAATTTGCAATCGCGACTATTTGTGCCGCTTCGAAGCCGCGTCGCGGACAAGTGCCCGGCTGAGAAAGCAACGCCAATTAAAAATTCATAGCTGACATTTGGTGGCGTATTTTTCTTCGTTTTCCTCGCATATTTTTCTTCCCGTCCGACAGCACTATCATAATTAGTGTTTGCAGTGACGCGCTGGCAGCGCTGTCGACGGCGGAGTCTTACTGCGGCGTTAACGCAGGTCGTATGACGCAGACGCGAGTAAATAAATATGAATGTATCAAAACTAGGCCGTCGATGTCGTTAGAGCATAACACGTCTAATCGAACAGAGAAACTCGCGGCCGTGAAAACACTCACGCCTGCCCCGGTTCTGGATTGTTCGTTTTCATCTCCAACGAGCGATAATCCCGTTGAAGTGTGCCGCCATAGACGCTCGTTGACACGCGGAAATTAATAAGCGGAGCCCATTAATGCCGCGTTGGTTATCAACTGTCACCGAATACCAGACAAGCACCGTTATTATAAATAATTACAAAGAATACACAACTCTCACTGGTGCGATTAAACACTAACGCGAGGCTTTCGTCTTGACGGAAGCGACGATCGTCACCGACGAGGAAAGCTCTTCCGTTGTCCGTTTCCCCGGGTGCCTTTTATGTGGTTGTCATGACTTCGAAGGGCGGCGCGGCGATGTCGTTGTACGACGGCGCATTATAGTGTCAGGCATGAGTCTAATAGGTTTTCGCGGTTGCGTTTCCTGTAATGGCCATTTTCACTTTCCTGCTCAAACCGAAGGCACGTGTCATGATTTATACCGGTTTTATCGACACGCAGACATCCATTTCTCTCTCGCATATTATTATTTATGTTCTGGGGGGTTTTCTCTGAGCCGTCGCAACGCCGTCGCGTTCTATGTAAATCAATATTACGCAGGAGTGTCGTCCTCCGCTGTCGCAGTTTTAGCGGCATATCGTCGACAATTGTATTCAAATGTATCGTCCGGAAGACTCGTATACGCCAAAGGTACAAAATGTGTTCGTTTTTGTTATCGTAAAATCATGTTTTATAGTATAAACTATATAGCTTCTAAAATGTTCACCGCCAAAATGCAATTATGTATTTTAGAGGACCACCATTTTATTTTATATATTTTGACAGTTTCAGTTGAATGTTTTTCTCCGAATATCATGTTAACATTGCGTGCTGTGAATGACACGGTCGATGTTCGTGAACATATAAAGGTCAAATTATACTAAGCAATTTTAGTTCAATAAATTTGGGAGACGAGGATGTTGAAATAGATGTAATTCATACTAGTTAACATGATTTTACGATTAAAACGATCATACTTTAATAAAAATTGTATAAACATGATAATAACATGTTTTTGTCCATTTAAATATGATTTGCATGTGTATCCACAATCATCGTAGGCCTATCCGTTTATCTCGTTGTTTATGATAAACAAAATTATCGTCAATTGTATTCACTCTTTCTAAAGGAACTTTTCGTAGATTATTTGGGATATGTATGAGTCTTATATTATTTCAAAAACGATAACCGCAGTTAAAAATAAATTGTGCTGTTCAACTGATCATTTTAATTACTCACTATCGCTACTATCAGTACTGATATGATATGATATTAACATTATCGTTATTTGCATTGGAGATAGTGCTAAATTGAATTGGCGATATCGCAGATTAAGTTAGAGATATCTAAAATTATACGAAGATACATCTAATTGAGAAATTAATGTTATTTTCGCTGGCCATAGAACACGGCCGCTTAGAACACAGAATCAACACAATTGACTCCGCATCGAAGCGGTTGCGACAAGTCATTAATCTGGAACCGAGTAGACGGAATGAATAAGAGTGAACAAATATTAGTTCAAGCGCTGCGTCCGTGAAGGCCAGCTATTACAATCGTTTACACAAACACAACGAAAGAGCAGGCGTATGTAATCGACCGGGTTTCGCGACAGTGATGACGTCTCCGTGGGAATCAGCAGATTAGGGAATGAGCACTCGTAGGGGCATCTCAACAAATCTACGCAAAGGTCTAATAGAAATAGCATTTTGCACTGTAAAACAGCCCATGACAATGCAGTGTGTGCACACAGGTTGTGGCACTTGTCAAATACGATTGTCCCTTACATAAATTGTCCATTTGGCGAGAACCTATATACAGCCGCAGCGCCAGTCGCTCGTCTATAGGTACTTATGGCGTCACACCGCCACGAATGACCTACGCAACTTCTTTTTTGTGAATTAACCTCGGGTATATAAGTGGAACGTTGAATCGGTGGGCAATATTTCCCATACAGGGTATGTTGTCTTCTAATTACAATATGCCACCTCTTTTTGCGTATTAATTTGTAGACGTTGCATAACAAAATGTACAACAAAGGTGAGACCCGTCGTCCGGAACTCCACATCTAATGCCAAGATTAAACCGAAACCGAAAACAATGCCAAATGATCCGTGAAATAATCGCCATCATCGATATAGAAATACACAAGAAATTGCGAGAAGAAACGACCATAAGGTGACAACAGAAAAAACTGCAATGCCAAATATTTTGTAGTTGCATAATGCTGTTGTGCAATGTAAATTCAGGATGCATGACGGGCATATTTTGAGACTGCCCACATGCGTGCTACAAGAACGTCTCCATGTCTAAGCGTTAAACACACGTCAAATCCTGCGTTTTCACGCCGTCAGCCTATAACGGGAAACAACAGCACACAGTTGGCTGAGAATATCACCATGACCATTAATCGTAGACTCGGCACCCGTACAAGAAAACCAGTAAAAGCACGCAAGTCACGTCCTGTCCGCAAAGGCAGCATGGCTTTCGCTGCAAGTGCGCGCAAAATCATATTATAACGCCAATTGGCAAACTTAATATTTAGGAACAACCGACACGAGTCCGCTTTAGTCAAACGACGTGCATAACAGTCCACGCGTCGGCTACGCCTGGAATGTTCGGGGCATTTAATGCTTGCTGTGGGAAGTCAACGAGAATTGTCCAATTCGAAGGGAACTCCTCATTCCTAATCGACCATTGTTTTCTCCCCCGATACATCGATATGTTAGTCCGATGTCCCGATCGCAGTCCTCCGTGGAAGACTATCGCCAGTATAGCTAGTATTAGCTACTGAGCAAACCTTTCGTAAGGTGTATCATATTTCATCACACGACTGGCTACGTAGTAATACCAGTAGTTTTAGTGCCGTTGGGAAAAGTATTATCATCACAAAGCGGGGTCATCCATTGATGCGAAATCTTCCCAGAGCACGTTAAATTTCCTGACGATTTGGCTGGGTCAATGTGTGCGGGTGGGTCATTGTTCCCCGTCTTGGACTCCAAGCGGTGATATCAATGTGTGCGGGTGGGTCGTTGTTCCTTGGACTCCAAGCGGTGATACTAACAGCACTGCCCGTGACGACGAATCCGGTGCGCAAGTATCGATCTGCGTAATAATTCCAAATGTCGTTCTAAATTACTGCAGTAAGGGGCGATAATCGCGCGGGCAGCAATGCTCAGGGGTATCGGCGCAAGTGAAAACCGCTGAATGTTGTTATTACCTGACAAATCTCCCTCATTTGGCTAAACCTTCCCCTGGCGTTGCCTCGTGGCCGCTGCTTCTCATTTACCGGCTTTGTGCTTAAGTAGCGCCAATTATGCGGAGGCCGACGCGTAACAGAGTCAATTCGACGTCATTTTTCCAGTTCCTAATTCGATTTGGCCGACTGCGAGCTGCCGGCAGCCACCAAACGTCGGCCGGTGACAAATTCTATTAGGTGCAAGCGCTTCCCGTGAGCCGCCGGGCTCCGATAAGCACTGTTTGGCGCATAACTCTGATAATGCTTCTAAAGGTTGGCTGGGAAACAATTCCCGCGGCGGAGGCGCGCTTAAAACAGGTCGAGTACCCGCGGGCGCTCGAGTTAAGGGCGCTTAATAGTTATTCACACCACGAAAAATTGCCTTAAATGTTTCCGATAGATCTCAAACCTCGTTTCGCAGTCGTCCGAATGATCCTAAGACTATTTGCGCGATCTGACCGAGTGGTCAAGATGTATTTCCCGTCGCCAGACGAGGTAGTTTTTTCTTCATCCATTTACACATTAACTACAACAGTAGATCCTATATATTTATTGGAATTCGGTATCGAATTCAACGAATTGGTTTTCTTTACTCATTAATTGCAACAGTAGAACCTATATATTTATTGGAATTCGATATTGATTATAATTAATTACAAGTGCACCGTGAACGAGTTTATGATTCGACGAAATGGCAGACGTTGGTGCTACGTGCTACGTGCTACGTGCTACGTTTAGTCTAACAATTATATGTTGCATATCATTAATTACAAGTGTATAGGAAACGAGTTTAACTTTCTGATTCGACGGTGGTGTCACGTGTTCTGTTCTTTGTTGTCATTCTCCAAGAAAATTCTGGACAGATGTGACGTTGACATGTCGTGTAGTTGACACGGTGCCTACAGCCGGCTACTCGGGTTACAGAGCCCGGCGGCCGAGACACGAAGACGGACGTGGCGGCCGCTCGCTCGCTTCGCTCCAACTCTAATCAGACAAAAGCGAAAAGCGGCGACTAAAATGTCAGGAGTCATCGACGTTCTGACAAATCACTTAATCACTTTCATTTCCCGCTAATAACCTTTAGTAACACATTAAAAACAAATAAGACACCACCTGCGGCCAGCCAGCCAGTCAACCAGAGAGCTAGCCATGCAGGCAGCCAATCAACAAGCCAGCACTTTTAGCCCATTTTCATTGTTTCTGTGAACAATCCCATGCAGACCCATATTCTTCAAATGTCAGTTTTATGAAGTTCGTGAATGGGTTTACACAAACTTAACTTTAAACTTACAAACAAACTCTTGTTTCAGAGAAATATCGTCCAATTTTTCGGCACATGCATGATGATTTCGACATCTAGCGGGATGCAGCAGAACGATGTCAAAGAACGTATCTGTGATGTTGATTAATTGGCGTTCGAAGACAAGCCACCATCTTCGCTCAAATGACGGAGGGCCAATTAGAACGACAGACAGACGACACCGTTAATTTAGGTCAATTGTCAACTCCTTGATCGCAGGAGATCCAGCGCGGGATTCACGTCTAGCGGAAGTGACGAGAACAAAACAATAGCTGCGTGTGATTACTGGACATTGTCCGGCAGTACAGCGGCCCGGGGTGGTTTCCCTTCTGACCACGGCCACAGGAAGACGATACCTCCGAGGCTGGACGCCTTTGTTAGACACGCGACCAGATGCTGTAACGCATTTGTAAGACTGAAGCGAGATCATCAAGGTCTTGAGACGTGAGGGCGGCTGGCAATAAACGCCGTAGCGCGAGGAGAGAGAGAGAGAGAGAGAGAGAGAGAGAGAGAGAGAGAGAGAGAGAGAGAGAGAGACAGACAGACAGACAGACAGACAGAGACAGAGGAATGTAAAACGTATAAAATTATGGTCACTAAACGCGATGTATTTGCGCATTAAAAATGCAAAAAGAAAAGAAACATAATATTATTTCAAGCCCAAACTACAGGAGGTAACGGAATACTGGCGTTCATAACCTCGAGGCCTTCTGGCCGGCGACGTCCCACTCACACGACAACCTCGAGGCCTTCTGGTCGGCGACGTCCCACTCACACGACAACCTCGAGGCCTTCTGGCCGGCGACGTCCAATTCACACGACAACCTCGAGGCCTTCTGGCCGGCGACGTCCCACTCACACGACAACCTCGAGGCCTTCTGGTCGGCGACTTCCCACTCAATCGACAACCTCGAGGCCTTCTGGTCGGCGATGTCCCACTCACACGACAACCTCGAGGCCTTCTGGTCGGCGACTTCCCACTCAATCGACAACCTCGAGGCCTTCTGGTCGGCGATGTCCCACTCACACGACAACCTCGAGGCCTTCTGGTCGGCGACGTCCCACTCACACGACAACCTCGAGGCCTTCTGGTCGGCGACGTCCCACTCACACGGACGCGCCTGTGCTATACCAACTGCATGCGGATGTTACAGCATTGTTTAATCGAAGATCTATTTCGCGATGCACAATTATTTATTGTTTTATTGTGTCGTATCATTGTTCAATTCTGATTCAATGAAGCATGTTGATATGTATCTGTCATATGTTGATATGTATCTGTCATATGTACGGTCGACTCTTGCAAGTATATTTATTTTAATTATATATTTTAAGTGTTAGTGTTGTGCTTCATTTAAATGCATTGAAAGCACTCGTATTTCAATATCATCAATGATTATAAATCATAATGTATAAATAGACCAGTTGCATAACCTATATATAGTGCGTCTTCACGGTCATCCTCTCCCTAGCCCTGTCCATTGTCAGGCGCGAGCAAAGTAGATTATTAATTTATTGGTCGAGGAGACTCCGGTACAAATTACCGAGTTCGCGCGTCGCTGCCTCAAATAGTGCCGCAAACCTCTAAATCAAAAACGACTTCTTTCATCAGCGACGTGGCCGATGAGGCGAAACTACGCGTCACCGAACGGTCTGATGGCGGCCGTGGTGCGCCAACTCCATCGGCTTATGCGTCCCTCTCATCCCACCATTAGTGCGCCCGACCGGGCAGCTGGGATGAAGGACGGGAAGGGGAGTTATCGGGATTTGTCGACGTGTAAAATCGACGGCTACCGAGCAACGAACGCAATCGGACGTCCTTTGTTTCGCCGCGACACATTATCGCCGACTTGCCATCTGGCGACTATTGTCGGCCGTCGACAGCGCCCTCTGACAGTCCGGGGAACGTCACCTATACACGGTGACGTAACACTTGGCATTGTGCACATTCTCCGCGCCTGCTAATAATGTGTCCGTCATTTCCGGGCCCATCACCTAGATGCACTTGGTTTTCCAGTTCCATTTGAATACATCGTCTAATTCCCATTCTATAAGCCTTTTTTTACAAATGTGCACGTCTCTCTATGTGTCCCAGTGTATTTTCAATAGAATAAATTGTAACTGATGGAAAATGCATAGCTCCCTTAATTATATAATATTATATATATTATATATGTGTGTATATATATATATATATATATATATATATATATATATATATATATATATATATATATATATATATATATATATATATATATATATATATATATATATATATATATATATATTGGGCTGATAGAATTCCCGCTAGTTGCCGCTGACCCCGGCTATCATTGCTAAGAAATACTCTCCTCCCTATGACGTCACAAAACCAACACTCTCCACTCAAGTGCGGCTGGATCAGTAGTGCGGCGTGCAGCATCGGTCGGGGGCCAGCCGCCCCGCCAGCCGCCGGAAGAGCTTCAAGGACCTCTCCATGGTCCTCGAGGAGGTGACGAACCAAGGGACCGTCTGTTGACAGTTACCTTTGGCACTCGGCCTGAACTACAACGACTCCATTGGTTCCCGATCGAACCGCATAACGTGGACTTGTAGCGAAAAAAACGATAGTTGGCATATGCTGTCGATCGTTTATGGATAAACAGCAGGTACAATGCGATTGTATTACCTAATGAATTCATAATTGATAAGTGTCGCCTTGGAGCAAGTTCAAAGCGCGCACACCGGATCGATTCCCAAAAAAATATTCAAACGTGCCTGGATATCTTACTAAACAATTCTTTGTTAATCATAGCAACAGCAACCACCCGCGCCAAATACGTGCATCACGACTCGTATTCCTGTATAAGCGCAATAGCGATAGCAACCGGCACTGTATTTGTAAGACTCGCAAATAAAACAAAGTTTGCTCGTAACATAACTAAGCGAGACATATCCGATTTCGTAACTTGATAACTCTTTTTAATAGAACCATTGTACTCCTTAGCTATACCAACTTTGTCATGTTCGATATTTCCCATCATTGTTGACTTCTTGGACACGAAGGAGCTGTCACGTTTGTGGCAGCCGTCTCTCTGCTCCTACTGCGAGCTCCTGCACCGGCAAAAACAATGCCTGACTTCGTAGTAATGCGCGGATTACGCAGGGTATCCAGTGGGAATTGCTGGCTTACGCCCCTCGTAGGCTTCACACGTGATCGCAGCGACGACAGGTAAACCCGGCCGTAAGTCACATTATGCGATAAGTCGGTGGACGCGTGTTCTTCCGTGTCGCATTGCGAGCACGGATTAATAAAACAGTAAGGAAAGTCGGTCAACTGACCTCGCGAGTACTAACGCCCCGGCCCGTGACTGCTGACCACGAAGCCGAGTTCTATGTGCTTCTCTCCCGCAACACTTGTTTCAATTGTTTCTTCGTCTTTTAGTTAACTCAACGAACGGGAACGAATTTCTGCAAATCTCCTGTTAGTTTCGCCATCACTGCTTTACAAGCATACGCACACTCGTATACACACATCCGTACACGTACACATACACACTTACACGCATATACACTTACACGCATACATACACATACCCCGTTGACCTTTCCAACGCGGGACCAGAAACTCCCGAGCAGCGACTCTGACGTCACGCTGTTGATGACGTCACACCGTTGATGACGCCACGCCGTTGATGACGTCACACCGTTGATGACGAAGCACGTATTCCATTGCGATGACAATTTAAGCAGTGACAGGAAAACGAATGGGAGGCTGGGATTTGCAGAAATACGCTCCCATTCTTGGAGGATTTGCCCTTCGATCAGCCCGGCTTACCGGTGATCTGGCCGAGAGCCGTAGATTGTCGTGTAGTTGTCAACCACTCGCTAGGATTGTCGCACCCGATCAGCCGTGCATTGCAGCGACGCACTGGCTTGTTTACCTCGGGGGACAAACCAGTATCAACCCACTGTTTATCGCGGGGAATCAACTTTTATAAATATGTCAGTGCTAACTTTATACTAAGTGATTTGGCAGAGTAAATTGGCTGCGATCGTCTTTATTATTATTATTACTATTGTTAGTATTATCTTTATCGCTATGATTGTTATAACTGTTATTTTTGTTGTGGTGATTATCATTACTATTATTATTATTATTTAATATTACTATTGAGATAGATATATACGAAAACAAACTAATTATATATATATATATATATATATATATATATATATATATATATATATATATATATATATATATATATATATATATATAGGTTGCCGAATGTAGCTTAGCTTACCATACATCTTGAGTACTATACGAACACAGGAAACAGTTCTATACAGTGTAATAAATCAAATAGTTTCAGTAACAAAACGACATGAACCCGATGGTTGCAGTGCAATATTCGGCGTCCAGGAGGCGCTGCGTCGCCACGCGGTGGACGTGTGCGTGTTGCAGCCACGTTGTTCGACTTATCGCCATAACAACACGCGCATACACGCACACACGCACGCACTCATATGCATGTACGCGCTCGGCGAAGACAGTGCGGGCTTTCATCTCTCTCCATCAGAGTCGGCATAAAATATTCATGACAAAGACTGATAAGAGAGTTGCCTTTTCATATCCAGTGCTTCGCTGAAGTAGCCGCTCTGTCTGGCTTTGCCGGTAATGTTTAGTGGCACTATTGGCCGGGCGGGGCAGCACTGAATGTGCTCACAACACAATTTACATTATATACGCGAGTG
>OY759264.1:49260584-49285584 GCA_963662155.1 Lamellibrachia columna | reverse complement strand
CTGGGCCCCGTCTAGACCGGCCTGTACCAAGCACCTCCGTCGACGACGTGCTGACTCGAAGACACGCACACTTACTCCACATAGCCAGGAACCAGCAACGAAACTCCCGACAGACTTTGGATGGGAAACCTTCCAGACAAGAAGACTCAACACATTATATAAATGGAGCACAACTTAATGATATCCCGTTAGAGTTTGCTGGACCAATATCAATCACACTATTAGATGCTTACGTAAACATAATAATCACTTTATCTAAATAACGCATTTATCAAAACACATTTGGAAACAGTTTCGTCCCATCTGCAATAACATACTGGAATTCTCTACCACAAAGCATTATTTCGTGTGCTGCTGTAATTCATTAAACACACCCAATAACGGTTTCTTTCAAAATATATAAGACAAAGCACTAACACACCACGACGTGACGTGTCAAAAAGACATTTGTTGCCAATCATAATACACACGCACGCACGCACGCACGCACGCACGCACGCACGCACGCACGCACGCACGCACGCACGCACGCACGCACGCACGCACGCACGCACGCACGCACGCACACACACACACACACACACACACACACACACACACACACACATAAAGGTTTCGAGATTATAAGCTAAAGCAGGTGAATGTGTTGCGGTGTGAATACACAACTATACGATAAACGTATACATCATTGATTTGGTATTAAGCAAAATATAGATAGAATATGTGTGTAATGGTGACACGAATTAATTATGCCGGTCTGTTGTTTTATATATGTGTGTGTGTGTGTGTGTGTGTGTGTGTGTGTGTGTGTGTGTGTGTGTGTGTGTGTGTGTGTGTGTATGTATATATAAATATATATATATATATATATATATATATATATATATATATATATATATATATATATATATATATATAACAACGGACCTACAGAACATATAATTCGTGTCACCATTACACACCTATTCTTTCTATATTTTGCTTAATACCAAATCAATGATGTTGTATATGTTTATCGTATAATTATGTATTCACACCGCAACACATTCACCTGCTTTTGCTTATAATCTCGAACCCTTTGGTGTCTCTAAGACAAACCACTTCCTCTGATTACTGCAATTCGGTCAGATTAGTAATAAAAATTAGTTTGCTGGAGAAATAAGGAGAAATTAAAACCTAACTGTTTTCCTATTTCCACACGTGTTCTCGTGTTATTGCGAGCGGAGGAGGCTATAACGTCATCGGAAATTGGCGTTGCGCTAACATTGCCCCATTAAAGACGTCAGCACCAGGGCGATGGTTTACCGCGCGACTCACAAATCAAACTTCAAACCTATCGGCCACCCCATGCTATCTTGTTAGGCGACGCGATAAAACGTGACGAAAACAAGGCGTCCTGTCGCACAGCAGAACTTTGCTTTAGCGCTGGCACCGTTGATATAGAGACCATTGAATTAAGTTTTTTCGTATATGTTTTATTACGTTATTTTGTTATTTTTATGTGTTTCTTTATTCGCTTGTTTGTTTGTTCGTGTTAATACTTTGGCGCGTGCTGCGTCGGTGTTGTTATCATCGTTTATTTATTTAAACCAACAACGCCAAGTTTATCTGCGAAATGTGGTCTTTTTAAAACACCAGCGTCGTTATGGGAGAAACGAGGCTAATGTGCACGAGACAACTTCTGGAATAAAATTAATATCGTATTTTGTCCAAATTGAAATGTATTTTTTGTGGAGTATTATCGATGTACTTTTAACATGACATCGCAAAACATGTGTCACGCGGTTACCCGTCTGTCAGACGAATTAATGTTTGATGTCCTCCTGCGAGCGGCCGCCCAAGGCCGATGGCGGAGATGCTATCGGGACACGGCCTAAGGCTGTGCGCGTGCTCTCGGTACTCGATCCTCTATCGGCGACCGACATACCTTGTTACAGTCTACAGACTGCCTGACAGGGGTGGCTTAGGGAAAAACTGTTAAAGGATATGACGGAATGTTGTTCGTGCAATCTAATACGGCGTCTTTTTTCGACAAAATTTCGACTTATTTATTGCAATATTATTGTTTTCTTTGTCACGTTAAAACGACTACATCGAGATGACACCGGGAACCATTGTGAAACAATAATTAGGGCGTAAAAAAGGCGACATCTGTAGCTTCTGTATTAAAAGCAACTGTATGTATGATTCCCGTATTTTCACATAGGAACGCACCAGGTTTGCGATGATTAAGACTTAAATTCGTTTGAAATAATTTTGTGGACACGGCGTCAAATCTGGATAGTCCCAAACACTGAAATGTAAATTTTAAGTATACAACTGAAATAAGTTATTTCCGTATCTGTTCACTATATTTGGATGTACTTTATAAACGATAGGAATTAGTTTTTTTCTCACGCGGTTTAGTCGACGTCACAATCGGTACCAAATTTACATAGTTGGGATACTTGAGAGTAATTTATTAATTGGCAGCGATAATATTTGGATTAGCAGCGAGAGCAAAATGCCATCAATTTGTCTAAAGAGTGTCGGTCGACGCAGGGGTTCGTACCCCGGGCCGCCCACCCTCGGTGTCAGGGTAACAGTATCGGGCCCCAGTCGACGGTCTCACCCCCGGAGGCCCGTGTTATTACCACGGAATGATAGGGAGGCGATATGGGGCGGCCCGTCGGGTCGTGATAGCGCCACTTTCACGCAACCGCGCCCGCCCGAGTGAGCCGCGCACCTGCTAAGGACGGGCGACGTAATTAAAACCAACCTGCTAATTAAATTAATTAAATTAAGAGTTGGCGGGTGACTGTTTGTTTAGGTAGTTTCCCGCCGATAAAGACCCGGCCGTCGCTTGCCTGACTTTCCCACCACGGGTCGGTTTCCTGATGGCCACCACGTGGGACGGGATGTGGGACGGATCCCTGCATGGAGGATCCGAGGAAAAAGGAACGAATTGACTAACGCACGCACGCACGCACGCACGCACGCACGCACGCACGCACGCACGCACGCACGCACGCACGCACGCACGCACGCACGCACGCACGCACGCACGCACGCACGCACGCACACACACACACACATACACACATCCCGAATTCTTTCGACCAGATGATGAAATATGATATATGTACATATATAAGCATCAACAAAAATATATATATAATTTTGGATGAGCGCTCATTTAAATAGATCATGTTTATATAAGGTGTGCAGTATTATGTCTGATTATACCGATATAAGCCAGTAACAGTAAAACAAGTAAAACAAATAAAACAAGTAAAACAAGTAAAACAAGTAAAACAAGTAAGCCCGAATGTAAATATCAACACCGTCGCCAATATCATAATTGTCATTAACGCCAACATTGTCGCACAAGAAAGCAGTTTATAAAGTGTAACGAACAGATAAAATCGCATATAATTGATTTCTTACATGCATTACGACATTCTATACTTGTAGACGTCGTATATAATTGAGGTACAGTATGCTTCTAATTATGCATGACGCACAGTGATACTATGAACAAAGCCTTTCATTAACTGCGGCCCCTGGGAACCACGAATGTCGAGTCCGGATCTGTCGACGTCCGAGCTTCGGCGGCAGACATACCTAATTAATCGAGGAGTTACTCGGGGGAGGACCGATGGAATACGCCTCGGCTCCTAAGTAAGTCACCTTTGGTCTGAGGTTTCTGCGTCAGGAAATTGTTTGACCTGACAAGTCCGCTGAGAAATTCGATGTGGTAGCGATCATTTATAAATATTTCATTACATCCTGAGCAGTGGGTGTGGTAAATCTTAAAGCAATGTTGCTAAAAAATCTCAAAAATGATGGTTAAATAATATTTTTTATAGGTATATTTCTAAATGTGTTCGATAAAATTACACTATGGGAAATATTGAGAAACTGTAATATATGCACATGCGAGGTATCGAATATAGAGTTGATTCACATATACGTTGTAAATACAGTTTTTTACCCACAATTTTATTATATAATATATATATTATATAATTATTGTGTGTGCGTTTGCACGTGCGCCTGTGTTGTGGTGTGGTGGTGGTGGTGGTGGTGGTGGTGGTGGTGGTGGTGGTGGTGGTGGTGGTGGTGGTGGTGGTGGTGGTGGTGGTGGTGGTGGTGGTGGTGGTGGTGGTGGTGGTGGTGGTGGTGGTGTGTGTGTGTGTGTGTGTGTGTGTGTGTGTGTGTGTGTGTGTGTGTGTGTGTGTGTGTGTGTGTGTGTGTGTGTGTGTGTGTGTGTGTGTGTGTGTGTGTGTGTGTGTGTGTGTGTGTGTGTGTGTGTGTGTGTGTGTGTGTGTGTGTTTGTGTATCGTACAATTTGTTATGTTGATGTATCATTTTACCGACGTTGCAGTGAGTAGCTTTATGTGACGTGGGGAGTGGGTGGTAAGGCAGAAGTAGGTGGGAGGGAGAGTTGGAGAGAAGGGTGGTGGAAATATAAAGCGGGAGAAAATTTGACAAACAAAACTAGGGAAGTGAAAGAAAGACGACAGGCTAGCTGGTGAAAAGGATAAGGAAATGAAACGATTGATTGATGGCGGCGACAGAGACGCGCTGAGAGAGTGGGCAAGTATCGCTGGCGCTAATTTGCGCTAATGGAGCGGTCAGCCGACGCCGAGCCACGCGAGCACGCGCCACTGGAACTTGTCATGTGAAAAATTAGCTCTTTCTCTCTTATCGTCTCCCTGCACGCGTTAGCGGCTAAACGACTGATGGCCGAGCGTCTGCCACACTGCCAACTCTGCTATTGCTTCGCAGTGATTCAAACGTAGGCCCCCTATGCTGTCAGGATTCATACATGAATTGGCTTTGATGCAGCACAAGATTTTTTTTTAGCAACGCGGTTTATGGGAATGTGAGCGTCGTAGCTTTGTTCTATAGTGCGCAAAAGTCGCGTGTCCTTAGTAGGGGAATTGTGATCCCGACGTTGGGATGTGCGTCCCTGGGTTGTGCATCAGTAAGCGATAACCGCGAACTGCCGGCGGCTACGGCAGAAGAGAAAATATAAGTAAAAATCCTTGGTTGGAATTAAAATTAAAGCGTTTCCCGTATTTGTTGAAACATTTGACTATAAAATGACTTGTCATTCACTGCCGCTATTGGACTAACATTTTGTTGGGCGTGTCTCGCTGAAATCACGTCATAGCAACTTGTTTATCTGGTTGCGAGCTCGTTAAACTTCACCATTGATGTTTTCTGTAAAACATTCGTGCGCCTGGTTTCGGGACAATCGCCAAAATGCCTAAAGCGTTTTCAAATCTGCCTCGCAATGCACAATATCGCTGGCCATGAGCCACCGCGTTAAACCATCCGACCAATCGTTTCATCCTAATAAAAAATTAGCTAAATAATAGATAAAGTCGCCTAGTTTTGCCGCATGACACATCAACACGTTCTATTTACAACACGACAAACACCACAAACACCACAAACACGCGTATGCGTTAGTTCGTCGCGTGTATATGCGCTTGAATTAGGTCAAATGTATAATGCTTGAGAAGCGTACAAAACGACAAATATATATATATATATATATATATGATATCATTCATGCGGACCTGTTCATTAAAAACGTCTGTTTGTGCTGCGCGCTCCGAGTTAATATTGCATTCCGGGTTATTTTCGTACATCGGCTGATCGTGTTTTCGCGTGTTACATGTGCGCTGACCGCGGAGTTGCCAGCGGCAGATGAATTAGATAACTTTCGGGATGAACATAGACTTCCTATATATACGTCGTCTTCGCGCGACGTCTGTTTTATGATTCGGCTTACACTGCCAGACAAACACTCTCAGTAGTTGTTCTGTTAAAGGTACGAAGTATGACTCGTTCATTGTAAAATCATATTATATTATATAAACTGTATCTATTCTAATATATTGACCGCCGAAATATGTTTTAATGAATCGCAATTAAAAACTCAAATTTTACCTTTAGGTTTAATGAATATCGAACTTGCCGTACAATATGTAATGTAAACACGATATTCGAGTCAAAACATGCAAACCAAACACAGCATTAAACGTGCAGATAAAAGTCGTAACCGAACATTATAACTTATTTTAAAGAAATATGTTTTTTTTATTTATGTAGTAATTGAAATATAAATATGTTCAGCGTTTAAGGAAACCAGAACTGTACAACATTGCATTATATATCATTCCTATGTTGACTTTTAATAGTTTAATTTGATAAACTTTACGAATTTTAAGACCTTTAAAATATTTTAAATATCGTTCTGAATCGATGCGCCGAATACGTTCTGAATCGGACACATACATAAATAGACGAAATGACTTTGTACAGCGTAACTGGCAAAAGTTAATTCCACAGATAGGGTAGGTTGAAGGAGAGGTCACCCTTTAATGAGAGACGCCGGGTAATTTCGGAAGAAAGGGCTGCATCCATACTGCGACGCCACAGTAACGTCTCGTAACTGCAAACTCCGTAATCATCGTTGGAGTGCCATCGCGCCTTTGGTGTTGTGTCAGCGTTTCGCGCTGCACTGAATAGCGGATGTTGCGGTGTGCTGATTCCTGATGATATCTCTATTCAGCACACAAGGTGGCGGTCAATGCCGGACATAATGGGCGAAGGGCGGTGCACAAACGTTGAGGAAATGGCCCACCGATATGTATCTGTGTCTACGTAATACGCGTAAAAATAAACGGAACAGGTCAATAGTTGTTCCTACGTTGCAGTTAATGCTAGTTTCTTAACGAAACGCTGACATAATACGGCATTAAGCGAATGAAAAATGGTAAAACATTGTGATAAAATCCGCCAGTGTGTGTGTGTGTGTGTGTGTGTGTGTGTGTGTGTGTGTGTGTGTGTGTGTGTGTGTGTGTGTGTGTGTGTGTGTGTGTGCGTGCGTGCGTGCGTGCGTGCGTGCGTGCGTGCGTGCGTGCGTGCGTGCGTGCGTGCGTGCGTGCGTGCGTGCGTGCGTGCGTGCGTGCGTGCGTGCGTGCGTGCGTGCGTGTGTCTTTGTAAGTGTGACGTCGATTACCCAGTAGACGTTGTTGCTGTTTCGAAGCGGATCATAACAAATCAGGTCTATGCCCAATGCCCCGCGGAACAAAACAGTTTCTGCTCGATTAAATATTAAATCTCAGGCGTAATACCGGAACTCTTATATAAAGGACGTAATTCTCCGTTGGAATGTAACATCTGCTTCAATTAAATATTAAAGCGTGAACCCACGAGGATTTCCAACATTCGAATTAGATCGGGAACAGAGAGCTCCGTGTTATTGCATTATGCATAAAAGATAGCCGTAAGTAACTCGTGGTCCAGCGCGGTCAAAGTGATCTTTCTTCGGGGAATCAATTATTTGTCTGTGGTCAATATGTTGACAGTGGGACAATGAACTACCGCATCGAACGAGTGCATCGCCGGTCTTGGCCGCTGGGCCGGACCAAAATAAGATGGCTTCCTTGAATACTGACGGCACCAGTTGAGGCGGAGGAGGGCAGCCGTCGCCCGGTCTGATTGTGGCTAGACAATGCCCCGTGATTTGTTTTGTTCTGGCGTCTCGCTTAATGTCATGTTCTACATTGCATAGTCACAGGTTTATCTATATAAGCACATGTGTTTTAAAAAGTAAATTACGAGATACGTCAGAAAAATCTGAGAAACAGATAAATACACACACGCACACACGCACACACGCACACACGCACACACGCACACACGCACACGCACACGCACACAGTCGTTCGTTGCGCTTAATATGGAAATAAATGTTTAATAAACTACATTTGTTAAGATTTGCAGATTGAGACCGGACATTCATTAAACGATTAATGATACTTTTTGTTTTAATTTCTTGACGGATCTAGCTCCCGCAACAATTCCACCACTTTTATTTTGTGACATTATGTATAGTTTATTTTGTACACAATAGTGCGTTTGATGTACATTTAGTTACAATTTTGATTTTAACGTTCGCGCTACTTTTCATCTTCCTCACTGTTCGTCCGTTGTCGTCGGGCTGTAGTGCTAGCAGCGAGCGTTAATCTGCCAGCATGAAGCGACGGCGTGACTCTGCGGCGTGACGCGACGGCGTGACGCGACGGCGTGACTTCCCTCACAAGACGTCGCCGAAGAAGAAAGTGCATTAGGAGTCGACGGAGCGGCGCCGAGCCGCTAATGCCGAGTCAACGGCAAACGACCGCTGAGGCGAGCTCTTGGGAGCCGGCGCGCGCTAATATACTGCTGCCAAAATACTACTACATTCATAATCCATCCGAGTTATTAGACTGGGTGATGTGGCCTGCAGCCATCTGTCAGCGTCGACGACAAGCATATAAAGCACGATTCATCCGCCACACCTCATTATAATGAATGATCCCGTACACGACGCGCATATAATGGCTGATCCCGGCGACGGCAATGAGCGATCCCGGTCGTGACGTGAATATAGCGCCGCCTCAAGGGCCAATCGACGCGTCTCCGTCGGGAAAATTAAAGTTGGCCAATAAATAAAAGGAGCGGAAGAAATTGGCTGAATGCGAACAACGCGTTAATACGGCCGGTTGCCGGCTTGTGCCGCAAACAAGAAAGCACTTGACAACGCTCTAATCATGGCTGCGAATGGAAGTGGCGAGAGCCGGGGGAATGATATATTGCCACTTGCGTTTCGGCTGAGTCTCTGGCACGTCGTCCTGCTAAATGCCAGCAAATGTAACATACGTGTGCACTGTTCTTCGAGTGGTTTGCGTCAGACAATTAAGAGGTTAAGAATATCGATACTATATAGCGTGTAAGGGGTTAGTTATAAAGATATTGAAACTTCAGGAAGTTAGCATTAGTAGCAAAATAAAAAATATGCAAGAATAAAACTATTACAAGATTTGTATATATTTAGGTGTCAAGACGTTATGGTTCGCTTGTTGTACGACCATTATGTTTATCGACAGAACACTGCAAGGGTTTTCACAAAGGTGTTATATTGCACAAGGGGGTTTCATGTGAGGAACCCTTTCCAAACATCAGGAAAACCCGAGAGGGAGCCTTCCTAACTAGGAAATTACCATGATTAAGGGTGATGATGTTATCAGATGCTTAGAGATTAGTAGTATATGTAATACGACCTCGCATAGATTTCTTGCAGGTCGCATGAGTTTCATAAATTGCCACACATTTGTTAAAGATAATATATGTGGACACGCCAATATGCCAATGTTAAATAAATTTATAAAGTAGGTTATGTATTATTATAAATAAATTAGATAATTATTGATAAATTATATAACTATTGTTTTAAAATTAGGCTGGGCATATGAGGCAATACATGTACTTTGAACAATACTCTAAGTATGCGTGGTACGTGTGTTAACATCTATAACAATAGTGATCGAGGGACTAGAGTAGCATGGGGCATAACGCAAGTTTTGGGGCATAAAGCCCATCCTCTAACTAGTTTCACAGCGCGAAAATAAGAATTTCGAGATCGCCAAATGAAGCCACATACAGTTCTTCACATTTGGTTAGAAAATGTTGGCAGAAAACGAAATTCAAGCGATATTTTTTTTACTTCAAAGTTTTGATTCTATAAGTTATAAAAGTGGTCACCCTAAAAGTCGTTTTGTGTGCATTAACCATAAGAAACTGAGACAACGCGTTGAGTGTATGCAGTAGACAAATATGTAATAATTAATGTTGTGGATGCGAGTGATAAAAGCCAGATGGTGAAATTTTAATATCGAACGTGTGGGGCAAAAAGGCCAACATTAGTGGGGGCAAAACGCACAGGTGGGACGTACTATTATCTCTCAGATTTGAGTCTATATAAACTGCACTAGAACGTTGACAAACAACGTAGTGGCTGGCGGACGAATGTAAGACACGTGTTTCCGTTGTATTGAGCGCGGGTCACAAACTCGTGCAGTCGCCCAACTGGGACTCGTTCGTTGATTGGTTTACGAATTAGCGGCGGCCATCTTTAGAAACGCCGTCTTGCGCGTCCTCTGGGCATATTAAGTTGTCAGTCTCGGGCTCGACTCTGCGGTTTGTTTATCGGCTGGCTGACGAGACACTTGAAGCACTGGTCAACGCCGCCCGACACTCCGGCGATCTAGTCGCCGAGTATTTAACCGGGCGAAGTGTTCCCAGTCGCCTCGTCCGTGTAGGTGATTCCATTAGCGTTGCGACCACTCGGATTAGGCGCAGATAAAAGTAACCGTGAGGACGACAGCGTCGTCTATGCAGCATCCACGATGTCCCACGGTCGCAGACAAGTGGATGTCGGCTCTAACTGAACGAGATACAGACTAGGGGAATATTAAACCAAATTTATCACAACTATTGCGCCTTCTAATATATCATAACTTTAAATACAACTTCGTCTTACAATTAAATTAAAGGATCAGATGTGTACCAATGATACGCATGTTTAAAATACACTGGAACGTGTAATGTTTCGGGGTCTTTTTCATCGTCTACGTAATATCGATGACGTGTTAAGCGTTCGCTGATATCGCCATGGAAACCGCGAAGACCGGATATAAATAAATGATATAAAACTCGAGCTTATTTCAGATTACGGACAGGCTGTTAGGTGGTGAGGAGCTATCGTGTCAGCCTGGGCGGTCTATCTGAACCCCTTACCCCCCCCCCCGTGTCGGCTAGCATGTCGGGTGACTGATGCTTCAGCGGGAACAACCCACTGGAACATGAGCCTGAGTTCACACACTGTCAGCTGACGAGCTTAGTTAGACAACACATTATTAGAAATGCTGGCAGTCGCACGCACGCACGCATGCACGCACGAACGCACGCACGCACGCACGCACGCACATGGCACACTTAATATGCTTACATATATATATATATATATATATATATATATATATATATATATATATATATATATATATATATATATATATATATATATATATATATATATATATATATATATATATATATATATATATATATATATATATATATATATATATATGCACTCTATTTAGAAAGGTCTCGCAGTGTTTCACTCTGTCGTGATTGTAATAAGAATTATGCACAAAAAAGAACTACAATTTTAATTATGGTCAAATAACATATATATAACGTGTTTTTATTAATAACGAACTGTTATGTTTCATTTAACCCATAAGCCTTTAGCATTGCACAATCGCGTTTACACTACATGCCCCGGGATGCCAGGAAATATCACTGACACAGGTTAGATACAGTTGAGCCTGATCTGAGATTCGTCGAAGCTCCATTTACCGGCTACAACGCTGTGAAATCGCACTGATGGCTATCAACACGCCGCGCGTAACCGAGCCGCTCCCTACGAGCCTACCACACAAGTGGACACACACCGCGCAGTGCGGGAGTCGAGGACTGTTGTGTTGCGCGCGGTGGACCGCCAAAACTTGTCGATACAGTTTGCTGGGGTAACTTAAAACTCCACCCTCGATTCAATTAGTGAGTCCATCGCGAATCAGAACCGTTGGTGTTTAAGGCTGCAACGCGTGAATATAGTTTAAGTAATATTAGATAACAGTTTAATAGAGGAGTGCGTATATTAGCTAAAATTCATCGAAATAATTTACTTTGATCGTTCTATCGGGTAACTTGCGAAAGTATGAATAGCCTTATGTCATAGTACGAAGTGACGCAGCCACTTTTGCCGCTTTCGGCCTAATTTCGACTGGGCCCATTAAAAGATAATTAAACTGTTTGTCCGATGATTTCGTCAGAACTAAATAACACGTTTGCACAAACGAGCCAACAACATGCCACAGTCGATACTAGATGGGTTCGATTCTTCGCGAAATGGTTCTGAAATGAGACGATGGAAAATATAAAATTGAATAGGAAGCTGTGGGTGAATTTTTTAAAGCGATTTACATTCCCGTTCTCCTTAATCTCACGGAGGATGCTATCGAGACATTAGACTCTGACTCGTTAAAAGTCGTCTGGCCTGTCATTCTGGTGGGGACTTGTGGCGCGCGAATCTATTCCGGATGAGTGAAAGTCGGCTAATTCGCCTTTATTGAACCCCGCGTTTCTTTATCTTGATTAGATCATACCGTAACGCTCAATTTATATCTGCCCGGTCGCCGGGCCGCCACGCCCGACACAATAGCCTACCAAATCCTCCCCGGCAGCCTGACTGCTATTGATTGGTGTACACGTGGAGACTGGGATCGACGGTAGGTCATACAAACCGACTAAAGCATGGCGGGCAAGAATTGCCACACAATGGAATATTCAGGTTTGTGTTATGATCTTCGCGGGGATATAGCGTTATATGCAAACCGGCGCTAAGACAATATTCTGAGTAAATCGTAACGAGTGGCGGCTTGAACAGATCGTTGATATATTGAGAGATGTACGCTAGAAGCTGCGTTAGGGGCATGCACGTTACTAGTTATTTAAACTAGGTAAATAAAAAATATGACATACTTTATTTACACCGTTGTTTTTGTACACTTGCAGCTGTATCCAAATAACTGCTGTGCAAACTTTGTTTTTAGAAATGTGGACACGCGCCTTTCATAAAGGCATACAATATTAAAATGATCATTTCGATTATTTAAATTTATGTCGTCGACTTCCCTACTACGTTTTTAAGCGAAATAAAAACATATGCATCACCAAATTAATATTATTACATTGACCAGCGATTGTCAGAAAGGTGTAATGATAAATAACGGCCACATGACCAGTAACGTGACGTGTACATCCTTCGCAACTGACTCGCTGGCTGTATCAACGACTCCTACGATCGACTAACTGGAATCGAGTCGGCAGCTTAACGCACGGTCTGACTCATTGATCGCGCCGGCGACACTCGACTGACTGTAAGCGGCTGATTGCCCGGACGCTGCAGTCAGTAACGCCGCGCTGTGTACGACAATATCGCTCGACGGCCTACAAATTGAATCTGCCGATGGCGACAATGTTTTAGTATGCATAGGGCAATTATGTTGTTCACCTGCTACTCGACTGGCTTTTGTAGTAATAACTTAACGCGGTCGTGGGCTGGCTCGAACAACGGCGTCAAAGCGAGCGAGCTACTATTCCCCATTCTCGAAACAGGTCAACATATCCAGGTCGCTGCGTTTATGGTTTCCATTTTTAATATCGGATGTATACTGTATGTCTGATCTTGTGTTAGCATTTAAACGGCTGGTTTGGGTAACATTAAACGCAAACTAAACCGAGAAAATGTGGATGTAACCAGAAACGATAAAATAAATTAAGCCGGGTTAAAACAGCATCCTCGGACCTACGGCTTCGTTGTCCAAACGTTTTGTCGTTGACTCGGCGCGTGAAGCCGACAGAGGGCGTGACGATGATCCGACAGCTATTTCCTGAATTGCCGGATATCGGCGGCAAACAGAGACGGTAACGAGACGTGAAAGTCAGTTTCCGGCGACAGCGCCAGAGCGGACGTGACGCCGTAGGGCCGTGCGCCGCGTCGACGAGGCGGCCATTACGCACGTCCTAGCGGCGACGGACCAGCTAATTAATTCTCGGCTCGGTGCGACGTTTATCGCCGACGCCAAATGGCGCTGTATTTATACGTTAATAGGGTTGTTGGAACTCCACTCGACGCTGGATTTACAGTTGTTTGACAACAAAGACAGTGTGAAGCGGTTCACTCTCCTACGCAGCGCCATCAATCTGATCGATACAGCTTACTGAAATGTTTATGTTTTTGAATGCACATATATTATGAGAAAAAAACTACATTATTTGTGTTTTTTTCCTGACAAAATCATAAAAATTAGCCCTTGGATAAATGTTCAAACACTACACTCCAATATCAAGTAAAAAAAATGCCGAACCATCGGATAATGAATAATTATTGCATTCCAATCCGAACTTTTTTATTATGACTATCCGTATTCCACGTATATATATATATATATATATATATATATATATATATATATATATATATATATATATATATATATATATATATATATATATATATATATATATATATATATATATATATATATATATATATATATATATATATATATATTCGCGTGGCGGAAAGAAAGAAAGGACCATAGTGTGATTAAGCTATTATATCGTTATAATGCAGAACACTCTAGAAACATTCTTATAATAACCACACAACATTGCAGTTTTCCCGGTCTACCAAATATGACGTCAAAACGAGGCAATGACACCACAACGAGACTGATAGTGTAATAACGACTCAACCGACCGAAATGGCGCTTCATACAACGATGCTCCTATACATTATCGAACATATCAAAACCAATTTGGCGTAATAATTCGCCTGTCTGTCGTGTGTTCCAGGGGCGCAGGTCCACTGGAAATTAGCCTTCAGACGGCGTAGCATCAACAATCAGCCACCGGTCCCCGGGCAATCGCCGCCCCTCGCACTCGCACAGTGGATTAATAAGGATTATCCCCGGTCACTCGCACGGTGGATTAATAAGGATTATCCCCGGTCACTCGCCAGGACCTGCTACGTCGACGACGATAAATCGGCGAGATGTAAACAAATAAATGCACCCTTGAAATAGAAGTCATATTGTTCGATGTGGAATATCGACGGCGTAGTGCCAACCTGTACACGGTCTGTCTGACGGCATTGCGTCACTGTCATTGCGTTACATTTGTTTGCTGTAAATTGTTGTATTTCTGTTCCTTGTCTAGGATTGATAACTGTATTATATATGCTCCTGACACTGGTCAATTCTACAAAAAGCAATTTCTTCTTAGTCTATTGCTAATTGATATAAAACAGTTCAGTTTTTTAAAAGAAACGCAAGCACCCGCACCCTCCGAATATATATATATATATATATATATATATATATATATATATATATATATATATATATATATATATATATATATATATAAATATATATATGTTTATATACTATATATATATATATAGGTACGGGAACACACACAAACATAGACATACGCACGCACGCACGCACGCACGCACGCACGCACGCACGCACGCACGCACGCACGCACTCACACATACGAGTACACTCTGCCTCTCTCTCGCACGCATGCACACACGTACGCAAGCACGCCCGCCCGCACGCACGCACAAAGACAGAACACGGAAGATTCCCATGCACAAGTTAGACATGGAGCTGACTATGCAGGACCATCGTTACCCAGGCAGGAATGCGACAGCATGCTAGGGGACGACATTTACTCGACGACTCGGTGGAACTCCCAACGCGTCGGCCCTAGACGTTTACACAAGTGCCGATAAGAGAGCTTTTATGTAATTGTCTTCTTATTGTCTTAAAGCGATCGACTCGTTAAACGAGTCCGTCTTCCCCAGGGTCGCGATATTTCGGCATAATTCTACAGCCTGACGACTCTGTGATATAATGCAATAAGATAAGTGCCCGGTCCGGGTCCCCGGGGGTGGGAGGTGTCGTTCAGTTTCCATTAAAAGCCCATTACTGGCGCACGCTCTACGGCGACGGGGAACGGACGGAGGCCGAATTCACCCGAGGTTCGATCGACCAACAATGCGCACGTTAGAAGTAGAAACAGTGCCCCTTACTCGCGACAATCAAACGTAAGCTAATCTCAAATACGTCACCCATGTTCAACCCGGTTGACAAATAGTCATATACGGGCTTTCGATTGTAGATGTGTTTATATGTGTTCTTGTTGTTGCCAATTCTACAGCCGATCTAAACGGACGCTAGCTCCACGGAGTGACCTGTCTTCACAATGACAGCGCTATCGCAACAATCGTAATACGCTCGACGTATCTGTGCCATCTTCTTCTGCGCCAATAAATTAAGGGACGGTCGTGCGTCGTGGCTGGTCGCGTGCTTCGACTCCATCGCGAGAAACCAATCAACGGTCTAACGCGCGACGCTCCACAACCGATGTAATTGTTCCGTATCTACGCATAACAGAGACGTCACTGCAAGGACGAGACGGAGCCGAGGAAGGTCCATTAACGCACCAGCGTAGTCAACAGAGTCGATGTTCGTGCACTTGACTCGAGTAGATGACTGTTGAACGTTGCACGAATTGGACTCGAGTAACGGCGAGTGGACAGCTACAGCCGGCGCGTTGTTACGGCAACACAAACTTCTATTATCGCGTAATTCGAGAGCGAACGCGACAAAGCCAGAGGCGTCAACGAGCGACGACTCGAGCGACAACTACGGGTAATGGCGACACACATCAGAGACGGCGTCACTCGACCCCCGCGAGGCCGACACGGGGCTGGCGTTTAGTTCCGCGTGACTGATTTCGGCCACCTGTCAGCCGAATCTGCGCTGACCGCTAACAGGACATTACAGCGTAATAAAAACGCACGTCTAACGGGACATTAATGTAAATTTTTAGAGATCGTTCCAAGTTGAACCTATTTAAACAATCCGATTTTGCATACACTGCCTACCCCCGTAAAGAGATATAGACACTGGACAGATGGGAAATCGAACTGCGTAGCGGAAGTTAATTACGAGAAAGTCACGCGGGCACAAACCGTATTCTGAAATCTATTGCAAAATAACTACAGAAGGAAATGTTTACATAAACAAATAAAAATAACTAACTAATTACACTACTTCAATAAGCCCGCTAGATAAATAAACAATGAAATTTGTTGGCATCGCACGTTATGTAAGATGCCATGTTGTTGTTGTCAGACTGGTGGCGCTTGTTGACGGAGTGGTTCGTTCACGAAGCTCACCATAGCGTTTACAATGCTGAAGATTCGCGCGATTTGGCCAGATCGACGCAGTCACAAAACGAACCACAAATCATGTTATACGGAAAGTCGCATTCGAGTAATTGATATTTCAACCCCATTTACGCGGGCATATGCTTCGGATTATTCGATTTGGCGGCCGACAGTTAAGTGTGCGCTTGCACGAGACGGCAGACTCGATGCGTTCACTCGGGCAGTCAATACCATCCGCCATTCGAAATGATAGCACGACCAACGATATTATCATATTAGTCGGCTATCGCGCAAATGACATTTATTTATCTAACGCGCGCGTGGTTCGTGTGCACGCAAGCGTTGGGCTTCCGTACGAGAGAATCATCGTCTTGACTATATACGCCTAAGCTTGCTCGGATGGCCCGCTGACGGTACGGTTATTTTATGTTTAGCCAAGTGAAACCTAAGCCTCCGATATAATTACAATGACTATTCAAAACCTAGGGGATTATTTGTCAAAAAACAACCACGGATTACCGTTTTTAATCCGGAGTCAATGTTTGACTGACAGGGCGCTCCATCATCACAGTGTCGCGTAATCGGTCGCCTGTGGTGACCACTCAAACGATTTGTCAGGGATTATCCTTCATAAAGTTGCTGGCGGACGGTCCTTCAAAACAAAGGACCGATGATGGATGCCGCGATGCGACAGGGGCACCGCGGGTCGCGTCCGTTCGTTTCAACGACAAGGTCGTTTTTTGACAACGCTACCACGCTCTCAACTAATGCGGATCATAACGTCATTTGCAGATTAAAGTCGTCGGTCGCTGATTGATCAATTGATTGATTTAGAATCATATTTCGTTGTAAAGTCTTTAAATGAAATCCCTCGTTGAGCCGCCATCCATCAAGTTGGATACGCAGACTCTACGGTGAGTACTACGAAGCGTCCCATCAATGGAACCACGGACATGCCAAATATAGTAACACGAATTCGTCACATCTGCTCCTGACATGCGCCCACGCAAGTCTTTACCGACGATAACAGCATACACATAGACCATAGCATCTCAATAATGCCCTGACAGAAACCAGCACATCTCACGAAAAATACCGCCCTGAAAACCTGGGACGGACAACTATTTATCTCCATTGTCGACAATGTTAACGGTTTTTAAAGCGGCTCGTAAAATTGTAAGTTGAATTTTCTGAAAATCAACTGTGCTAATATTTATTCTTTCATAAACGTACTGGACAAAAATCGTTCAAATGGTATAATTTTCTTCGCCGGAAAATCAAGCGGCGTCCAAAACAACTATATAACATGTATTCATGCACAGGGGATACCACACACTCACTAACACATGCACTGGAAATTTTATTCTGGACACAGCATAGAACATGATCATATTCCTGTTCAGAAATATTTCGTCATGCATAAAAAAATTCCATTGTCGTTTACCGTCTCAAAATCACCGGCATCATTCATTCGTATGCATTGAACCAGGAAATAAATAAATGATCCGTGGTGCTCGTCTGAAAGAGAATCAGGTCAGAGAATCGCGATGTGCAAAGCGTCCCCTACCTGTCGATGATGACCGGGTCAGATGGAGTCTCGTTTCTGTTTCCGCAGCTTTTCTTTTCGCAACACCGACTGGCAGACGGAAACGAAATGGAAACATAAGTTTATCGCAGTGCTCTCAGAAACGAATACCGCCTCGGTATCTAATGCTGCGCGCCCATCAACCACGGCGTAATAGCTACTGTGGTAGACTACTTGGTTTAGAGAGGTCCTTCGGGAGTCGACCCAAAGGCAAATCAACCCGTGACATGAAATATGTGTCGTATATAATCGTTCTTTAGTCAAATAAACGCAGTTAGTCCATAGATATGCGAGAAGTATTGTTAAATGCTGAATTGGACAGTGTTTGCTTTATTTATGTGTAGCTATTAATATGTTAACATATATCCACAATTCAGACAAAAAGGAAAAGTTCCACAATTACCTGCACATTATCTCGTGTGTGAGCAAAACTCGGCACATCTCTGGGTTCTTATCCTGACCTTCGTAAATGATTGTCTGGAAACGATACAACAGTTACCATTATTCATGATAACCAAACAATCTGCTTCCTCCTCAGGAAAGGACTGGTCAGACAAAGTCCGCTATGTATACGTTGTCTGACAAACATAGCGTCGTAATAATATCGTCCGATAAAATGGTTTTCCCACTGTTCGAGGCACTTCGTACCGAATCTTTAAAACGTGGATACCTTCGGTGCATCTTGTCGGTATACGTTAGCGTTATATATATATATATACACACACACACACACACACACACACACACACACACACACACACACACACACACACACACACACACACACACACACACACACACACACACACACACACACACACACACACACACACACACACACACACACACACACACACACACACACACACACACACACACACACACACACACACACACACACACACACACACACACAAACATACATTATCATTGTTCTTCTTCCAAATATTGTGCAATGATATATATGTGTGTGTGTGTGTGTGTGTGTGTGTGTGTGTGTGTGTGTGTGTGTGTGTGTGTGCGTGTGTGCGTGTGTGCGTGTGTGCGTGTGTGCGTGTGTGCGTGTGTGCGTGTGTGCGTGTGTGCGTGTGTGCGTGTGTGTGTACTGTATGTATATAAATCGAGGTGAATTAAAGCTCTGTGAACAAAGAACTTGCCACATTGCACACTATGTGGAAGAAGAACAAGGATAATGACGGAGAAAATCAGTATAGGTGTGGGGCGCATCCTTCTGCCAGCCAATGTTCGCACACAAGCATGGGTACACGCACGCGCGAATCTGCTCCATGCATCCTGCGACGACCCAGAATGAAAACGACGTCGTGGACTGATCAACAGTCGGCGGGAGAAAAGTGTCACTTTGACGCAATTTACACCGACGTCTGCGGCTTTTATTGGCGACGAATCCAATCTACCTCCGTACGACGCCCGTAGAATGCATCCGGCTGCTGTCGCGTCGTCGTGGGACGTCGACGGTCGCTTGTTGCGCGTCTTCCAGCATTGCAATCGGTCTGAGGCGACGGGACTTCGCGCAGAACTTATCGAAATCCGCGCGCGGAATGAAGACCTCGCACTTACAATCGGAATTAACTAACGTAGTGGCAGCACGCGCCGGCATAGTCAATTGCACTGGGTGTATCTTTCACAATGGTTTAATCCGCAAGTTTACTTTAAGTTGGAAAAGAAGATTTAATCAGTGGCGTGTCGTCGATTGTATCGTGCTGTATGGAGCAGTTTTTATCGTCTTAGCAAGGCGGCGATTCGGTGGCAGCGGAAAACCTGGAGACGTGCTGCGATAGTTCGCATCCTGACACTAAGCTCTGGCACCCACGCGTCCACAAACATTACAAGTCAGTGTCAAACGCAATCGTCACAGCGATGTCCGCCAACGGACACGCCCCGGTAGCCGTCTCATACTAGGCGAAGTTTGACCGCCACGTGGGCACGGCACTCGGCGTCCGGTTCCTGTCGGTCAGCTCGGCCCACGGTCAGCGACTCGTGCGTTCAAGAATTAACATGTATAATCGGGAATATCGCTGAATGGATTAGCTAATTAGATGTGCGAGACAGGTCAGGCGTAGTCATGGGAAAACACAGGGCTGACAGCAGATCTCCATGAAGCAATGTTCCCCACGTGTATGTCAAAATAAACAAATAGATTCAGTAACTCCAATTCCGAAATAAAGATGACAAATTACGTGAAACAGCAAATATAAAAAAAACTTGTCGTTATCTTAATCGCCAGTGTGAGTAGATCGTATGGTAAATGGGACATACACTAGTTTCACAAATGCAAAATATGACAAATAGTTTATGCAGCTAAGCCTGATTGAAATCATTATATAACTAATTCCAAATCGTCAAAAATAGAGATAATTACGCCTACGTACGATTATTTATCAATCGCAACGACATTCGTAGAAAATACGACAGTTCCCAACTCAATCATGATGTATCTAAGATTCCCATTCGATACAAATATGAAGCTTTTATATTATCGCATAAAATATTTTACTACGTACATAAAAATCGCTAGAGGAATGTTTTCTTGATATGCTGTGATGTTTTCTTACCAGTAATGACATCTACATTTCTGTATACGGCGGATAATCGTAAACCGTCATTAAACGCTTATATATATATATATTTCCGCGTAATTCAAATACGAATCTCATAACTAACGGTGTGCACCATTCGCATATTAACAATGCTGTAAAAGTGGCGGGATTTCAGTAAATGTTTCACGTCCAAGCCGAACGGCAATATTCAATACATCATCCAGTATGCATAAATCGGCAGAAACGCATTCCAAAAGACTCCCACCACGCGCGGCTGACCCGACTTGTTACGCACGGCTGACCCGCCACTTACCCGACGACAGGTGGTTGTTTATATACACGCGGAGGGGGGCAGATGACTTCGGCACTGACGACAAGTGTGGAGCACACGGGAGGGTTATTACCTGGCCATTAGGGCAGCGAAATACACTCGTTTGCGGAGAGAATGCGCAAATGATTATTACCTGTTTTGTGATGGAGTCGATGAGTCGAACGTACACGTCCTGCTCCTGTCGGACGCCTGCAATGGACAACGATACAATTATAGTCTCGCAGCTGGGGCCGGTAGGCGCAGTTATAATGGCCCGACTGCAGAAATAATAATATAACAAATGTTATAGCAGAATATGCAGTTAAATAAAATCAGTGTACGTAAGTATGTATGTATGTGTGTATGTGTGTGTGTGTGTGTGTGTGTGTGTGTGTGTGTGTGTGTGTGTGTGTGTGTGTGTGTGTGTGTGTGTGTGTGTGTGTGTGTGTGTGTGTGTGTGTGTGTGTGTATGTATGTATGTATGTATGTATGTATGCACGTACGTACGTACGTACGTACGTACGTATGTATGTATGTATGTATGTATGTATGTATGTATGTATATGTATGTACACACACACGTATATATATATATATATATATATATATATATATATATATATATATATATATATATATATATATATATATATATATATATATATATATATGTATGTATATATATATATATATATATATATATATATATATATATATATATATATATATATATATATATATATATATATATATATATATATGTATATATATGTTTATATATATTCGCCAGATCTTAATATCTTAATGCACTAATTGTCCAGGTTCCTTAACTAAGCCGCCGCCATGCCATACATAAATTCACATTAAACTATGTACATATGACCCGTACATTGATTGCCACTGTCACGTCACCGCCCGAATGTTGAAGGCAATGCACTAATCGCCTCTTGTGTACGCTATATGCATGTGTGACTGCACGCTTCGGTGGCTCGAGTGTTTAATGCAAATGTTTAATGTTTCGCCGCAAAGGACAGGTGTAGTACTATGCCGGGTATTGCGACAGCAATGATAACGGGCCACATCTCAATTATGAATTGTGAACAGTAAAGTTACGCTCTCATGTGTGCATTGTTATATATATATATATATATATATATATATATATATATATATATATATATATATATATATATATATATATATATATATATATATATATATATCCATATGCAAAAAAAATTAATACTACTTTATTTAATTACCCACAAATGCGCTTTACAAAAATAAGCTATAGCTTAACTTCGCACTATACAAGATCATAACAATACTTGTACATTAACATGCATGCATGTAACCTGTATAAATATCACTTTTGTAATGACAAAGCCTAGTTTGTCGTGACGACCGGGAGGACGTATGGTCAGACGCCGTAGCGGCTCACAAAGCGATCAGAATTGAACCGCGTTGCAAGAGCGCTCACGGAGAGAGACTGGACTCAAAGACCGAGAGAAACGCGTGGCCAGATGGCGAGCATCAATGAGACCGCCCCGCCCGCCTGCCCGCCTGCCCGCCCGTCCGTCCGCCGTCACAAACGCCAAGGACGATCGCCGAGTCGCGGCCAGCGGGATTTGTGTCGGCTCACCGGCTCATTAAGGTCGATATCTCTTCTGACAACCCCACTATTATTGGTGCCAGTAATTCCTTAATAGAAATGGTGTAACGTTACGTGGGAGGCTGCCGGCGTCTTACAGCGAAAACAGTGCGCTGGTTTAGCGATTCCGATAAAGTATTATTATATTCAGAGGGGGTCGGCTGGTGTGGACGTATCGATGACATGCTCGACTCGATAGATGATCATCCGAGAGAGAGGACAATGCAATTTCTCAGAGGTCATGTTTATAGCAAGTCAGAGCGAATGTCTTTTTGAAGCGGTCGATGTACCGTTGCATTTCTATAAGAGTGATACTCCTCGGCGGATTCCACAACATTGTGAATATTCACAGTGACATTAAGCTAAATGAATTTTCACCGTGGCTTTTGTCCTAGAGGGTATTCACAATGGCGTTCAATAGAGGAAAGGTTCACAGTGGTTTTCAAGAAAGGAAATGTTCACAATTGCGTTCCATAGAAGAAAGGTTCACAATGGCTTTAAATAAAAACAAGGTTCACAATGGTGGTCAATAAATGAAAGGTTCACAATGACTTTCAATTAGGTAGGACAGGTTCACAATGGCTTTCAATAAATGAAATGTTCACAATGGCGTTCGACGTAGGAAATGCTTACATTGGCTTTCAAGAAAGGAGATGTGCACAATGGCTTTAAACAGAGTAAAGGTTCAACATGTCTTTCTGTATATAGTGATGGTTCTCGATGTGATGTCTTATCATGGACAAAGGCAATGACAGATGTATCATATTTGGCACAATGACGCAGTCAGTAAGGCCTTTCTTGTGGTATGCTCAACAACACATAAACTGGGGTAAAATCTGAGACACGTGGTGGCATTTTGACCACGTTCAGAACTGTAATTAATCCATATTTAGTGGTCGTCCGCCCTGGGACCTTGGCGGCATTCATACGCTGCGAACCATGCGATATCAACGCTCAACAGATAACATAATACTTATAAAAAAATATTTCAGTGTCCGTAAACGAGGGTACATTGTCTGAAATGGGCACACCTTTAAAATAATCAATATGCTATTAGTCTATCTTTAAGGCGAATGCAAACAGGGTTATGTGCCAATATTATCTGTCTGTTGCCATTGTGTGGCGCCGATGAGTGTGTCGCTGGAGCGCGCAATAACAGGCCGTGGTCTCTAAATAATGCATGGTCAACACTCGCCGACTCATCTCAATACGTTAACTCTTTGCCTTCAGTCGGTCAATGGTATTGCGTATAAATGATTCCGTGCGCGCTGGTACAAGTCCATAGTGTACTGTATGTATGCCCTATAGATGCATACAATCGCGCGTATGTTCGTAGGATTGCGTGTAGCGGAATTACTCGCTATATATGCAAAAGGCGCATGATGTCATAGTTGATACTGACGGTAGACAGAAGCAAAATAAGGCTTACCATTTGCGTATAGAAGTTGCAGTCTGTAGTGAATGCCGTTGTTGGTTTTCTGTCCGTCCACTTCCTGTGTGCAAACAAACAGAAAATGTTCACGAGAAATTGAACCGGCGTTGAACGCGCTGATTTGAAGGAATATCTCCAGCGCGCGGGGGAAGAATATCCTGACCCGATCCGACACGTGCACTCAACAAGACGCACGTGTCGTATAAACAACATAGGCGATATTGTAACGCTGCATATCAGTGTGCGGCCTTGTGCACTGGCACCATTGTCACATACTTGTAGATATTTCAATGTTCCGTGCGTTTCGTTGTTACTATAGAAACGTTGTCATAGCATGTGAATACAATTAAAAAACAAGACATTATATTATTCGGTCATATTTACGTTGTATACATTTATCGATAACGACCACCTAAATTAGACAATCACACAAAAAATAGAGTGGGTCATGTATGTTGCGATATATATTTTAATGAATGTCGTCACTATTCAACGAGTTTTCAGTATGATGATCACAATTGCACATTCAACAGACAGAATTTAATACATTACTGAATTCGCAGAAAACTACTAGTTATGGCGATACGTTTGCACAGCAATAAAGAATGCTGCCTTAGGCCGATATACTGGTCAACTGACCCTTTCTTTCTCGACGAAATCGATGTAGGCGGTCCGCTCTAGCTCGACGGGCTGACCCTGGCGGTCGAAGAAGGCGAGTACAAAGTGGAAGAAGTTGCTCTTGCGGAGGTTGGCCGGCGGCTGCTT